>BQNB010045191.1:0-44428 GCA_026074375.1 Tanacetum coccineum
ACTTAAAACCGAAAAACATACTATTAACTATTAAACTACGAGCTATAATAAACAGTAAAATACACTGGGTGACCGAGTCTTTTTCTAATATCTAACACTTTGGATATACACAATTGGTCATCTTTTGCTCACCAAGAGATTCACAAAATTGTAAAAGATGAAATTTTCCTTATCGTTAACCAAGTTGACGCTAGAGTGCAAAATTTCAAAATATAATTTTTGAAAGAAGCAGCCAAATTTGTTCGAGACTTTAAATCTCTTGCAAAAGAAGCTGATGAATCTCTTGCTAAGCACAAGGCATTGGAATTGGAAATTCAACATCTCTTAAGAGCAGTTGTCAGTCAAGTTATTATGTCTATTGTGCAAAATCTATTTGTTGTAGATTCATCAAATCTCCAAACTGAGCTTGAATGTACAAAAGACCGATTTGAAAATTGTATCATTATAAAGGAAAATGAATATGCTAAACTTTGGAATGATTGGTACAAAAAATGTGAAGAATGCAAATATGACAAAATTTCATACGATAAAGCTTATAATGACATGCAACAAAAGATCGAACGGTTGCAATCTCAGTTGGGAGATCAAAAGGGTAAAAGTAAGGATACTCCATATGTATCAAATACCCTTGATCCTTTAGCTCAGAAACTAGAGAATGAGAACGTAGAATTAGAGTTTTAGGTTTTGAATTATGCTAAAGAAAATGCTCACCTTAAGACCGCATACAAGAACCTGTTTGACTCTATCTCTATGATACGAACTCAAAACAAAGCAATAATTAACTCTTTGCAAAACAAATTAATGACACGATCTATGAAAATACTAAGCTAAGAGCCCAGTTATTTGATAAGGTTTTTGAACAAAAGGACACCAATCATGGAACGAGTACGAATACTAAGTTTGCAAAGCAATCAATCTTGGGAAAACCACCTTCTTCCACTAGACCAAAACTGTATGATGTAACTCCTCTTCCTAAATCTAAGGCTATTCCTAAGATCGATGAGTCACATGCTTTGTCAAAACCAGTCACTTCAAATTCGGTACCCACCCTCACAGAATCAAAAGTTGTGAAAAATGATAACGTGATTACCCTAGGAATCTTTAGGATTAATCCTTTTAAAGCTTCTAGGGTAGACAACTTTGTGCCTAACAAACATGTAAAAGCAAGCGTTAGGACAAAACCGATCACTGTTTCACAACCTCATGTCATCACTAAGAACGATGTAAATTCCAAAACAAATGGTTTCTCTCCTAAAGACGTTGTTGATAGAAATAATGCCTAAAAACAATATTAATATTTTTCACATCTTTACGTTTTGATAATCACAAAATATAAAAACGTTCGATGTAAAATTAAACGTAAATAAGTAATTAGTAGTAAAATTTTCATTTCAAAAATTATATCACTTAAAGGTATGAATAAATAAATGCTTAATGCATTTTATGATCAAAGAAATTTTTTTATTCAACCTCACACTTTTATAAAATGTTGTAAACATTTTTATAAACATTACAAAATATTTTCTACATTAAAAAAATGTTTTATTCAAAATAAACATTTTGAAATTCAAATTGTTCAGACCTAAAACGGCTAGAAAGTTCCAGAAAATTCTCCATACACAAAAGGACAAACTGGGGAGCGCCCAGTCTAGGGCGGCCCCCTTAAATACATGGCCCCTCCTTATTTTTAAGGGGACCACCCACCTATTTAAGAGGACCGCCCATAGGTAGACGCTCCTCTAGTTTGTCCTATAAATACTAGACTTTTCCCTAATATTTTCTCACCTTTTGCACTCATTCTTTCTGTTCTAAAACAGCCCACACATCTCATTAAAATCATTTGATCATCTAATCATAAAGCTTTGTTTCCAAGTGATCCAAGCTCAATTCCTCAAGTGCAAGAGAAGAATACTTCCATCATCAAGTGAAGAAGTATTACACCTTTGTGTGTTGTTGCAATCTTATTGCATCCATATCATAACTTGTAAATCATTTGTAAATCTTGTAAAGTTGTGTAGTAGTTAGATCTTGGTGATTGTTGTAAGTATAGTTAGATCTTGGTGATCTTTCCTAGTAGTGTTAGTTAGGTGTGATTATAGTAGTGGCTTGGTGAAGTAGTGGTGTGAAGAAAACTAAGGTGTGAAGAAGTTGTGTAGTCGTGATCAAGTCGTGAAGTCAAGAAGCAAAGTTGAGTTAAGTGAAGTGTTTGAAGTTGTGGTAAGGATTGGTTCTAGCTAAGATATAACTCGACATCTAGCTTAGTAGTCAAAAATCAAGGATAACTAAAGTTTGTGTAATGTTATTCTCCGCGATAAGGGAGCTTGTTTTGACATAGTGAATAAAAACTCCTCAGATTAGTGCTCGAGGTAGTACGGAGATAGGATTAAGAGGTGCTGTCGTTACCGAACCACTAAAAATTCTCAGCATTGTGGTTTGATCTTCTTACTCTTATCTCTAGTCTTACATTAGTTTGTTCATACTATCCAAATAAATTTTTAGATAAGTGAAATTATTATAATTGTGCAAAGTGTTGAATTCCCACAAAGTCGAATCTAGAATTTTTATAAAAACTTTAAAACCTTAAATTAAAAAGCGGTAAACTATTCAACCCCCCTTCTAGTTTTCCACAATTGGTATCAAGAGCCACGTCAAACAAGATTTTTAAAATAAATTTTATTTTAAAACTTGAATCGATCTATGGAATCAGAAAAATATTTAGAAGGGCAATCTATGCAAAGACCACCACTATTTGAAAGTATTGGATTTATTTATTGGAAAAATAGTTTCAAAACTTATGTGAAGTCAAAAGATCTAGATCTTTGGCATGTTATTACCGATGGTGATTTTCCTCCTATTTAAAATAATCCCAAAACTAAAAAGGATGAAGTTGTACCTTGCAAAAAATAATGAAGCTAAAATGGTAATTTATAATGCTTTGCCACGTAAAGAATACGAAAGAATTTTTATGTGTCAAACCGAAAAAGAAAATTAGGATACTTTATTAATCACTCATCAAGGTAATAAGCAAGTCAAAGCTAACAAAATAGATATTCTTGTTCAACAATATAAACAATTTATAATTCCGGAAGAGGAGTCAATAGATAATGCCTTTGCTAAATTTAACACTATTATTACTAGTCTAAAAGCACTTGATGAAGATTTTTCTAGCAAGAATTATGTTAGGAAATTTCTTAGGGCATTACATCCTAAATGGCGCGCAAAAGTCACAGCGATTGAAGAATTAAAGAATCTAACAACTCTATCACTTGACAAACTCATTGGAAATTTGAAGGTTTATGAAGAAGTAATTAAGAAAGATTCCAAAACCATCAAAAGCAAAAGAGAACAAAGTAGATATATTACCTTGAAAGCTAGAAAAGAATCTAGTGATGATGATAGCTCAACCTCCAATAGTGAAGATGAAGAATACGCCATAGCCGTAAGAGACTTCAAGAAATTCTTCAAAAGACGAGGACGATTCATAGGACAACCACATGAAGAAATAAAATCATTCCAAATAAATAAAGACGACAAAAATGGCAAAGGCGAAAGAATATACTTTAAGTGTGGAGATCCAAACCATCTCATCAAAGAATGTCCAAAACTATCAAAATATCAAAATCAAAAGGCGTTTATTGGAGGATCTTGGAGTGATAGCGACGAAGATGAAGATGGGAAGACAAAGGAAAAAAGTGCCTTATGGCTAAAGCTTCTAATGAGGTACTTTTCGAAACCGAATACTTTAGTGATGACCAATCATCATTAGACAAAAATGACTTAGATAGTGAATATAGTAGACTATGCAAAATAGGACTACAAGTCATGGCTAAAAATAAAACTCTAAAACAAGCTAAAATAAATTAGAGAATGAAGTACTAGAATTAAAAGATAAATTATCTAGGTTAGAAAAAGGTAATGTAAATGAAGAATGCAAATTATGTCAAGACCTTAAGTTTGAAAATGAGAAGCTTAGAAAAGAAATATCTAGGCTAAATCAATTTAATGATAGTAGTCACTCACTTAAGAAAATAATAAGTTCTCAAAAACCTTCCGGAGATAAATCCAGTTTAGGATTTAATTTTACCAAAGGGACACCTAGCGAAACCAAACAAGTAAATTTTGTAAGAGCTCAAGAAGTCGAGTCGAAAGAAAAATTGATAGAATCAAACCCAAACTCAAAACCAAAATTTATACTTATAAACAATACTAAAATTCCTATTGAAAGTGATGATGAGGTAAAATGTTTTTACAAACCTTCCTGAAAACCCAGAGTTGGATTTACTAAACCCACAATGAGGTCTAAAACACCTCCTCCGAGAAGAAAAGAAAACTTTAATCCTCGTTCCAAAACACCTCAACCTAGGAGAGACCAAGGTAGACCAAATTACACTAACACTAATTACACAATGTAGAATCATCCATACCAACCAAGCTTTACTCAATGTGGAAGATGTTCACCGTGCATGCGTTCGAATCAAATGCAAAACATGTTCAGAAATAATCACTTCGGACCCATGAAACGATGGGGACCAAATGGGTAAATCATCATATCTTCCGAGGTTAATCATCTATAAGCATCCTTTGGCTTTCGTCAAACAAATTGATGAACTAATATAGGATTTCCATAAATCCTCATCCTTAAAGCTTGCTACCTTGAAGATTTTAAAGTAATTTCTCTTGAAGGCTAAGGTATGTCTTACTCTCTAAATTGTAAATTATAGATTGGTATATGATATACTTAGTATTAGTGATAGATAGGAAATATGGCGGTCACTAAAAATGCCATTTGTTAGTTTTCTAGTTTTTAAAAGAATTTGTTCATTAGGAACCATTCTTTCACATAGATTATCTATGAACCACTATAAAATGGAAATCTTCTATGGCCATGAACTCACATAGACGAAGAAAAATGAGTTAGTAGATAATAATTAACATAGAAGTAGGATTAGTTTTGCATCGGAAAAGTCTTAAACCATTATGGATGAAACTCCTCCCCCGCCTAAAACGTCACCATTAGAAGATGATGAGTTAGTCGAAGAAGAAGCTATTGAGGTTAGTAAAATAAAACCCATATGCAATGATCTTGAAGACATTTCATTAGAAAATAATCAAATTGTAAATATTAAAGAATCTAAAACTCATCCCTTAGAAAATGTTATTGGTAATCTAAATCAAAGAAGTCTTAGACAAAAGCAATTTCTTTTGCTTTATTTCAACAATAGAACCTAAAAATATAAATGAGGCATTAAAAGATGAAAATTGGGTAATGGCCATGCAAGAGAAACTAAACCAATTTAAAACAAATGATGTTTCGGAACTAGTCCCAAATCCCATGGATATGACCAATAAAGGAATACAATGGGTATATAGAAATAAACTCGATGAAAATGGCGTCGTAACTAGAAACAAAGCTAGGCTAGTCGCCCAAGGTTATAATCAACAAGAAGGAATTGATTATGACGAAACATATGCACCCGTAGCTAGACTAGAGTCCATAGGAATACTTTTAGCTTATGCTTGCACACTAGACATTAAGTTATACCAAATGGATGTGAAGAGTGCATTCCTTAACGGTTTTATCAATGTGGAGGTTTACGTGGCACAACCTTTGGGATTCATTGACTTCGCAAAACCTAATTAAGTCTATAGACTAAAGAAAGCCCTTTATGGACTAAAACAAGCACCAAAAGCTTGGTACGATCGATTAAAAGCCTTTCTTATTAAACATGATTATTCCATGTGAATGGTAGATAACACTCTCTTCACTAAAAAGAAAGACTCCAACCTCATTATTGTCCAAATATATGTTGATGACATTATATTCGGATTAACTTGTCAAGAAATGTGTGATGACTTTGCCAAGATCATGCATGATGAGTTTGAAATGAGTATGATGGGGGAACTAAATTTTTTCTTAGGATTACAAATAAAACAATTAGATGATGGAATATTTTTTAATCAATCAAAATATATTAAGGAAATGCTTAAGAAATTTAGACTAGAAGACTCTAAGCCAATGAAAACCCCTATGTCTACGGAAACCAAACTCACGAGAGACGAAGAAGGTGAGTCCATAGATAATACCAAATATAGAGGCATGATAGGTAGTTTATTATACATAACGGCAAGTAGACCTGATATCATGTTTAGTGTTTGCCTTTGTGCACGCTTTCAAGGGGATCCCAAAACTTCTCACCTATAAGCGGTTAAACGTATCTTCTGATACATTAAAGGCACTACACATTTAGGATTATGGTATCCTAAGGGATCTGGCATAGAAACAATAGTGTATGTGGATTCGGATCATGCGGGAGATTACGTAGATCGCAAGAGCACTAGTGGTGTTTGCACGTTTATGGGATGTTGTCTAACATCTTGGTTTTCGAAGAAGCAAACCGCTCTTGCCATCTCCATAACTGAAGCGGAATATGTAAGCGCCGAAAAGGCATGTCAACAAGCCCTATGGATGAAACAAGCTCTCGTAGACTATGGCGTTAAGTTAGACGACATTCTAATAATGTGTGATAACAAAGGGGCTATAGACTTAAGTAAGAATCTCGTTCACCACTCACGAACAAAACATATAGAAATTCATCATCACTTCCTTTACGATAATGTTCAAAAAGGGAATATCACTATAGAAAAGGTCTCATCGGAAGACAGCATAGTCGATATTCTAACTAAACCCCTTAAACGTGAGCCATTTAACTACTTACGTCTAGGTCTAGGAATAATGGAACAAATTGATTAAGTTTTCGGCATAATAAAGAAATAATAATCATCAAAGAAATGCTTGTCAAAAAAAAATTATGAGAAAATTTTTCTCAATAGGTGGTGGCCCCCTTAATTCACAAAGAGCGCCCCCCTTAATTTTAAGGGGACCGGCCAGACTTTAAGGGGACCACCTACTGAATAATTTTTTTTTCTTTTCTCTCTCTGTGTTTAGGCTTCTATTTAACACAAAACACAAGATTGGAAAAAGTCTATAAGAACACTTTTACAAATTCTTGTATGCATATCTCATTATACATATATACAATAGTCCTAATCTATTATTTTCTAAAAAGTCTTTCTCATAACTAGGAGCACATGAAAATTAATTTTCATATATTGTTGAGATATGCTAAAAACATTTTTCACATATGCATAATGTTCTCTTACTTGTTGTCAAAAGTATATAATCTAATATATATTTTTGACAATCTTGGTTAAGCAAAGTTACATCAAGGAGCATTTAGATCATTTTTTAGGTTTTACATATCTTAGTGTCGAAATAATTGCTACTCCACATTTGTCACACTTAGGCACACACTAGTATTTGCACAAAAATTTGGTTCATTTTTAACTCAACCCTCATGTCAAGAAAAATTCTTTGTGCATTATATCTAGTTACTATTTTATATGCTCTTCACTCTTTTGGTCTTCAATTCATATATGATTATATGCCAAAAATTATGTGAAATAGTTTTATCCTACAACTTGTCTTATATATGTAGAATGTTGAATGCTTAATTGCTATGTGCTAAAAATCTTAATTGCCATAAAAGGATAGACTTGCTGCAAATTAACCACCAAAACAGAAACCCTCACACAAAATTTTGAGAAAAATCAAATTTTGGGAAATCTGGGAAATAGCAGCACGCGACCCCCTTAATTCATAAAGGGCGGCCCCCTTATCTTTAATGGGACCGACCCCTAATTAAGGGGACCGCCCTAGCAGATCACGGGTAAAACAATATTTTTCTTGCTTTTTGACCAAATACCCTCTAGACTTAGCTACTGTTTCCCTAAATTCACAAACATTTCTTGGATTTGATCCTTTAAATGTTCATTCTTCCTAATTTAAACCTTTCCTTCACTATAAATACATTCTCAACCATCATCATCACAATCATCCTCACCAATGACATCTCCTAACAAACCCACATCCAAACCATCAAGGGTAGCCAAAATGAGTGTGAAACCCATTTGGAGGAAGAAACTAAACCCTTGTAACACATCTAATGAGCTCAATGTAAGTTCACCTACACCAATGCCAAAACCACTCAGTCCTGATCATGAACCATCTCAAGAAAACAATCACCCCAATCAAGCATTACCAAATCCTTACATTAAGGATGCTCCCACATCACCATAAGTTGTCTTACATCCTCCATCTCCCATCTCACCTATCAATTCACATGTTACTCATACTCAAGCTCTACCTCAAAGTGATAACCAAACTTAACACACACCACCTCTATCTCCAAGTAGAGAAAGCCTAGTTGATGACATTAATCAACTACAAGACCTATCAAACCTCTTAGCCATGCATCTCTCCCAACAACAAAACAACATTCCCTCATCACCTTACTATCCAAACCTATCACACACCCTCAACATTAACCAAGTTAAAACCCATGTTAGGTATTGCCCTTGTTGCATCTTTACCTAAAAACAATTCCTTGCTTTAAGTGAGGTTATCAATTGGATTGAATTCCTCCTCACTCGACCACATCCACCACATAAAGTTTAAAGAGATTACCCTTCTACAACCGCCTCCGCTCCAAACTCTCCATCAAAAACCAACTAATCTTGTAATATGCCTATAAATAATCGTCAAACCCTTTTGTGTCGTAAGCAAGTCAAAAATCCTTCTATGGCTATTTAGGTTTTCTTTTATGTATTAATATGCTTCTAAAGCATATTTGTTTTTCATTTTATGTATGCTTGTGTGTGGTTCACACACATTGTCCTAAATGAATGAAGTATCTTTTGCTTTGATGTTTGCTTGCACTTGTCATATTTTTCCTTCCTTCTTGCTACATGTTAGAAATATGTGTATTATTTTAACTTGTTTTTGTAGCCAAGAAACCATAGCTCGATTCTTTGGTGCTCTCGAATGAGGGGGAGCACATATCAAGGGGGAGCATTTATTTTGTCGATTTTACTAGCAATTCTCGATGATGCCTTTTTTATTCTACAAAAAGGGGGAGAAGTGACATAAAACTCACTAAATACTTGTTTATTTTTTTTACATTTAATGAGTTTAAATTTTGTAATCATCAAAAAGGGAGAGTTTGTTAATAGAAATAATGCCTAAAAACATTATTAATATTTTTCACATCTTTACGTTTTGATAATCACAAAATATAAAAACGTTCAATGTAAAATTGAACGTAAACAAGTAATTAGTAGTAAAATTTTCATTTTGAAAATTATATCACTTAAAGGTATGAATAAATAAATGCTTAATGCATTTTATGATCAAAGGAAATTTATTATTCAACCTCACATTTTTATAAAATATTGTAAACATTTTTATAAACATTACAAAACATTTTCTACATTTAAAAAAATGTTTTATTCTAAATAAACATTTTGAAATTCAAATTTTCAGACCAAAAACGGCTAGAAAGTTCTAGAAAATTCTCCCTACACAAAAGGACAAACTAGGGAGCGCCCAATCTAGGGCGGCCCCTTTAAATACACGGGCAGCCTCCTTAATTTTAAGGGGACCGCCCACCTATTTAAGGGGATCGCCCATAGGTAGATGCTCTTCCAGTTTGTCCTATAAATACTGGACGTTTCCCCACTATTTTCTCACCTTTTGCACTTATTCTTTCTGTTCTAAAATAACCCACACATCTCATTAAAATCCTTTGATCATCTAATCATAGCTTTGTTTCCAAGTGATCCAAGCTCAATTCCTCAAGTGCAAGAGAAGAATACTTTCATCATCAAGTGAAGAAGTATTACACCTTTGTGTGTTGTTGCAATCTTATTGCATCCATATCATAACTTATAAATCATTTGTAAATCTTTTAAAGTTGTGTAGTAGTTAGATCTTGGTGATTGTTGTAAGTATAGTTAAATCTTGGTGATCTTTCCTAGTAGTGTTAGTTAGGTGTGATTATAGTAGTGGCTTGGTGAAGTAGTGGTGTGAAGATAACTAAGGTGTGAAGAAGTTGTGTAGTCGTGATCAAGTTGTGAAGCAAAGTTATGTAGTGAAGTTGTGAAGTTGTGGTAGATTAGTTCTAGCTAAGATTAGAACTCGACATCTAGCTTATTGTTGGAAATCAAGATAAGTGAAAGTTGTGTAAGGTTTTCTCTGCCATAAGAGAGCTTGTTGACATAGTGAAAAAAACTCTTAAGTTAGGTGCTCGAGGAGTGGAGTAGGGCGAAGAGGTGCTTCGTTACCGAACCATTATAAATCCTCGCGTTTTGGTTTGATCGTTCTTACTCTTATCTCTAGTCTTACATTAATTTTTCTCATTCTATCCTATTAATTGTTTAGATAAGTATGTTATTCATATTGTGCAAGTGTTGAATTCACACAAAGTCGAATCTAGAATTTTTATAAAAACTTTAAAACCTTAAATTAAAAAGTGGTAAACTATTTAACCCGCCTTCTAGTTTTCCACAGACGTTAAAAGCACTACTAGAACCAGAAGACTGCAGCCTAGGAACAATCCTAAGAGTGATAAGGTCCCTTTTAAGTCTAAGAGTAGTTTCCTCTCGAATAAGTTAGAGAAAATAGAAGAAAACCATAGGATTTTATAGTCTTCTAACTACCCGGACCATACGTCATCTGAATGTAATAAAATTAAGTTTTCAATTAGAAATGAAAAATAAGAGGTTATTTGTGCTACATGTAAGAAATGTTTAATTACCGCTAATCATGATGAATGTGTGCTTTAGTATGTGAATGGCATGAAATATACAAAGAAAAACCAAAGCGCTAATGTTTCAAATGTTGAAAATTAAAAGAAACATAAGCCAAAAGTTAGGAAACCTAAAAAGGTAAGGTCTAAAGGAAGACTTGCTTCACCTAAGCCTACTACACCTAGATCTTGCCTTAGGTGGTCACCAACTGGAAGAATTTTTGACCTTAACAAAAAAATAATTGCAACCAGTGAACCTGTGTGTCAATCTGACTGCTTTGAAGGAGATAATTCTTGTACTTATAACCCTCAGGAACCTATCAACAAACGGTTTCCAAGTTCAACTTTCTCTATGACAGGTTGTCAAAATTGGCTTGATACTCTGCTAATTCCATTGCTTTTCGAGTATAAACCGAAGGACAAAGAACATCATGGAGACAATGAATGTGACATTTGATGAGCTTTCAGCGATGGCTTATGTACACTTTAGTGCATAACCCGTGCTTCAAATAAAAGGGGAGTGTACGCTTCAGTGCGCTTTACCTTAAAAGGAAGAGAAATCTTCTTGTTTTCAAAACAGTTGAACACAATTTTTCAAGAATTTTTCAAAAGGATTTTCAAAATCTTTCAAAATTCTGTGTTCAACACTCTCTCCTCATGTCACTTCAGTAGATATGATAGTCATGACATCAATGATAGAGTTGGAAAGTCTATTCGGTCATTTGTTTGATGAATTATTCAAATGAAGAAAATCGAGTTGTTTCAAAGTCTTCCACTGTTACTACTGCTGATGCATCCGATAAACGTCATCAACAACAAGATTCAACTTCATCTACTTCAACTCTAGCAACAACTATCACTGCTGATGGAAACTTCGACTTGTAAATATTTTTGATCTTTCTCTTTATTTTGATTTATAAATATTTTTGAAAAAGAAAATACAAAAATATAAAACCTATAAAAGCAAAATACAAAATCAAAAAATTTCAAAAATACAAAAATAATCTTCTCCGACATGTCTCTCGACAATCGATAACATTTGCGCACCTAGAAATGTTGATTAATATTAACACGGGTGAATAAATGAAGTTCGAGCGAGAGTTTTAAATGCTTTCAAAACATGTCCTTTCACTTTTTCTCTACGACTTCTAAGTAAATGTCAGCTTAGGACTCGGTCTCCAAAGAAAGGAAAATGTTCATTTATGTACATTTATCCTAAACAACGGGAAGTTCATATCTTCTCGGTCTTGAGCAATGTCATATAAACATTCAAAGTTTTGAATGCTCAAGAGAAGTACTAAGGAAAATGATGGTAAATAAGATATATCTCACATATTTTCCTGTTGAGCACAATTTTTCAAGATATTTTCAAAAAGAAAATTTCAAATTCTTTCAAAATTGTGTGCTCAACAAACTCCCACTCCAAGTTTTCACTCTATTCTATAATTGAGGGGGAGTATAATAATATGATTCATTCTGCATGCACTCCTGTTCTCCCAAGACTTAGTTAGGCTCATGTGAATTCCGGACATTAACTTGTTTTTAATTCACTAATTGTCAAAAATTGTAAACACATATGCAATTTTTGAGGGGGAGAATAGTGATTAAAATGTGATCAATACGGATTAATAACGGATACGATCTTCAATCTATAAGTGCGTTCCCAAACCTCGCATGTGCAAAACTCTTTCATAATATGGTGCATATGTGTAGGGGGAGCTTTTTGGTAACTCTGGAAACCACTCAATGTGTCTTAAATGATTTCTCAGACACGTTGATTGATTTTTATCAAATGGTTTTATGGTCTACATGGCAATACCCAAACGACCGACAAAAAAAAAAAATAAAAAAAAAAAAATAACAACTGTTGTCCTCTCAAGTAGTTATAATGGCGGTTTAAGTTAGGTAAATCTTTCATGATCCAGCCAATACCGGAGGGATCTACCCAGAACACTCCCAATAGATAAGGATAGAATCCTAGTATGATTATAAAAAGGAGTAAATAAGATAAAGGGAATAGTGTCACTGAGATGAGCTAGTGTTAACAAACCCAACAAAGGTACTAGTCCTGAAGTTCACGATTAAGCACTGAAGGGGTTGAAGAATAAAAAAGAATTGTAAGGATAAAGGGTGAAAAGAAAGAAGCCCTCTATACAACCCTAGGCAGAAACCGGGTCAATACATAATCTATCAGTAATCACAAAGACAATTATGATATTAAAGACTGACATCATGGACCCAGTGATGCAATGCACAATCCTCCCTAGCCACACAGAATCTCTTAAAAGATTTTTGTTTCATTTCTCATGGAGATCAACATGTTTTCAATCAGCTATTCTCCTTCCGAGATCTTGAAATAGAAAAGGTGGCATTCCGCCTCCACCTCGATACCAAATAAAAATGTGCACTGTATAGAGTCTAGAGCCAACAGCAACATCAAATATCTCACTAGTACACTAAATACAAATATACAAAATGCCTACAACAATATATAACATTGATCAATAAGTCCTACGCATTATCCTGTGATAATTACCAGAACATCAAGTGATACTCTTTAGTAATTCCACACTGACGATGGAAATCCTTCTTGAGCCAACATCAAACAAGCTCTTGGTAGGTGACTTGCGAGATTCTAAATGAATCAAGCTTGTGTCAACTAGATATCAATTTTGGTCCAGTATATGAATTGACGACTCAATTAGAAAGATAGTAACTATCTGATTCACTCTTACTGTGATGTCTGCTTTGAGACGTTCCAGTAATGAGAACAAGTAAGTACGGTGAATCTAATGCAACCGCGTTAGAGGATCTAATACTTTGAGCTGGAAACCCTGTCAAGGAGGTTCTTCTAAATTGAACCTACCTGATCAAAGGTATTGTATTCATACTGTAAAATGGTCCTCACAAAACCAGAGGTTAATGTAACTGAACTCAAGACAAATGATAAAGCCATATTCGTCTATATCTGTTGTTTATCGCTAACATTAATTTTTAGGTATAAGTGAGGGCGTTACAACCTTATTCCAGCTGAGTTAAGATTCAAGCCCTCATGCTCAATCAACAAAGATATATACATGATGAAAGCTCAAACTATCAAATTCTTTTGCAATCTCTGATGCACAAGCACTTCCTCAAAAGAACATTTTTGACAAGATTACTGGACAACAACAAAGATATATCTTACAAGTGGATCAAGTACTACTCCTACCATGATGTGGTATAAGTAATCATGTTAATGAAAATGTTAAGGTCGATTTTTAGCAAGCTTTCAAGACCTTGAGCATGAGAGTCGTGACACAAGATCGTAAGGAGGCATAAAGATTCAAGGATAAAGATTTAGAGATCTCAGTAGTCAAGACAAATCAAGGCCAAAGACCATTATATCAGTATTTTGTCAAAGAATATCAAGTTAAAGATCAAGATCCAAGATCACAAGTATGCAAATGGATCTTCAAAAGAATTCCCAAGAGCATAAGGCTCCAAGACCCAAGACGTCACAAGAAGGATAAATAATTAAATGACCACCCCTCAGGGGGAGATTGTTAGCCGTGTTTTTAGTAAAGTGATGGACACTATCTAGCCGGAGCCTTGTATAAGAAAACGTAGTTTACGGGAATTACTCTTAAGCTAATTGGGCCTAGGTGTCTGGCCTAAAGCCTATTTGTAATACGTTCGACCCAACATAAAGCCCAAACGAACCACCTTAGGTTTTATCTCTTGTAACTATAAATACCCCTTCCTAGCATGTTAGGAAGGGTGTTGCTTCTCATTTTCTTTTCTAGTGCAAGTAACCATTTTCTCTCTTTTATTTATGTCTAGTTCTTTCTCTCTCTAAAATCTTTTCTCTTATTTTGTGTTTTATGGTGATGAAATGATATCATCTTACACTTCTAACGGGAGAAGACTGTAACATTTTTTATTTTTAGGTCATTTTACGACTTCAATTATTCCATTATTTATTTTTAGGCTTTTACGCGTTTGCTTTTTTATTTAAATCGCTTAGTTAAATCGCGTAAACTAAAAATCAACATTTAACGTAAACAGGCATCATACAAATAAAAGTTTACGTTCAAGAAGTGTTATAACAATATTAGAAGTATAATTTATAACTTTTCAAGTTTTATTTTTATACTTTACGTAAAACGCATCCGGTTCGTGTTTTAGGCATCCATGCACGCATGTAACCACATAAACACTTCTACACTTCAACAAATACCCACCATAACACGCAATACCCCAAAAACTATAAAAATACTTACATAAATAAAGCCATAGCTGGTTATACAACTCATTTACATACTACACATTCTAATTAAATCAAAACCTCTACCAAGCATAAAGTAATGTATCCTTTATCCAAAATATAAACCCTAAACCCTTATCTATGGGTTAACCAAACAAAATATTATCTCCCCATGTGTATGAGTATTTAGATGAGTTCAAGGGGACAAGAAGAAAGATTACTAGGATGCTTTTTATATGTCAACTCCTTCTTATAAGTCCCATGCTTTACTTACACAAACCCCTTACACCTAGGATTATAAAACTTTATAATCCATGCCCTATAACCTTTGAAATCAGACACACCCTTATACCAAGCCAAAACCATTTGTTAGTTTCATTTAGGTGATTTTCCTTCCATGTTTAGCTATAAATAGAAGCCAAAAAGAAAGTAAACCCTCACACTTCATTTACAAACCAAAAATCAAACACAAACTCTCTCTTGAACTCTCATAGCTCACGGTTCCAACTCACACACTCATACATTTTGTATCTTTGATTTCTAAGGTATTTCAAGTGTACAAGGTTCATTGTTAGGCATATCTAAGAGGTATTGGAACCTTGGTTATTGGTTACAAAGGTTTAATATCAAGAAGAAAACTAGAGTTCCTATAGTCGAAATTAGGGGTTTCTTGTTTTGGAAACTTAGGTTTTCTTGATAAGTTAGGGTTTAGACTTTATTTCTCTTCATCATTCATCTTATTACGGTTTTCTAAGAACCCTAAAATTTTCATATTATAATTTCATGTGTATATAATGTTTATATAAGTTAATCACCATCTAGGTTATTTTATAAATTTATAAAATAGATTTTTACATGTGATAAGGTTCGAATACATTTTACTCATGAGGTTAATATGTTAACAAGTTGGTAAAATGCAAGAACACACGTTATACAAGTATTATTTAATTTAAAAAAAGAGTTTATAAATTAATTGTTGAAAAGTTTATTAATTAAATTCATAAATAAATAAATATGAAGACTTGTTATTCTTAGACATATATTAGAGGATTATAAATATACAAAAGATAGTGTATTAATCATATTAGAGGACTTGTAGTAATTAACTTGTTAAAAAGTTTATAAAATAAACTTATATATATATATATTTAAAACCCAAACAGTTTGCACTTTTTGTTTTGATTCGAATTTGTATAAAATCTAGAGTTATTTTATAAAAATAGTACATATTACGAGGATCGTAAGCATATAAAGAACTCGAAATCCGAATTATAAAAAAGAAGTTATGATATTTACAAGATTATAGTAAAAAGTGTTTTTATAAAAGTATTTTTATAAAAATTGTGAGATTTTCAAATCTGATAAAAATGTAAACTTATTTTTTTGTTAAAGTACAACTTATGAGGATTTTAAAACTATAAGGTACACCAAGAATGGATTTAAAATGAAGAAGTTACACTTGTTACAAACTTTATATAAAAAATAACTCTATATAATTATTTCTCAACTTTATAAAGTTACTGTTCATAACTTTATAAAATTAGTAGACACATTATTTAGATAGAGTATTTCAATATGAATCTGTGCATATAAGGATCACTAAGAACGGAATTAAAACGAATGAGATATGATTTTTATACAATTTCAATAATTAAAATTTATTAAAAGTATTTTTATAAATTTCTAACTTCTGTTACTGTTCATGACAGCGTATACACATATTATAAAATTAATATTTGATTAGACATTTCAAATACTTTCATACATATAAAGAACGTTAGAAACAAAGTTAAAACGTGAAAGTTATGCAATTACGAAAATTATATATACCTCTTGTGCACTATTTTATTTCTAAAATGCACATGCTGATTGAAACATAAAAAGAAGGATACGAGTTTTTTCAAATTTGTTTGGACTATAAAAACCTTAACAAATGATGTCATGTCACTTAGATAATATTTATATATGTTTTTAACTTTATAAATATTATTTTCAAATAAAAGGACATTAGATGGTGGTTTACCTTTATAAGATTATATATGGTATTATTCAAGTATAATATACTTATACGACCTATAATTAATTAGGTTGTATTCGGACTATCCATGACGTTTCACTCATTTGATTTGTATAATCACAGTTCATTCACTGAGGTGAGTTCATAGCCCCATGTTTTTACGATTACAATAATTTACAACTGTTAGGGTGAAAAACATGCATTGTTTTACAAATTGGATGCAAGTTTACATTTTAACATGATTACGTGTTTGCCTAAGTAGCGATAACCCTCTAAGCCCATTATCATGAATTGTCAATTACTTGGTGTAAGCGGGAATGATATAAATAGATCTATTTGGGATTGACCTCCCTGTTCGAGTGAGTAGCCCTCACTATGCCAGTTTTCTGGACAACGGACGTATACCATGTCGGATTTGGGATGTTGCGGGTTAGAACATCATCAAGGGCAATGTAGGCAATTTATATTGCAATTCATACATGTCGAGCTTTAGTGTCATGACCTTAGGGAAACGTAATTACATTTTGTGATGTTTGCATCTGTTACATTATCATACACTTGGAAATCTTGCGGTCCTATATTATACTTACATAAACCTGCGAATTCACCAACTTTATGTTGACGTTTTAAAACATGTTTTTCTCAGGTCAATAAGGTACAAGTGTAAGGGATACATTGGTGGTCAAACATTTTGAGAGTCATGCATAAAGATTTAGAGGCATTACATTTTGAGGATATTTGTTATGTTCTAAAATCTTTTCATTGTCAAGATTGAACAAGTTAAGCCGTTGAGCTTTTGTATTGAACAATTTATGAAATCCAATGTATCATTTTTAAAATGACTCATTTAGAGGTCGTTCTCTTATATTTATGTGCTATTGATCTATGATGTAACTCTTCCTGACACATATTCCACTGTGACCCTCACTAGTACAAATCTGGGATTTGTTCACACATGGGCAAAATGGAACGGCCACACATTCACATATTTATGTGGCTAAAGGTACCAAAATAGACAACACTTACTAATTAGCCACACATAAAATTTTGATCGTGTGACCATTAGAACTGTATTGCCATACATTCGAACATTTATGTGGCTAAAGGTAACAGGTAATTTTTTTCTAATTATTTGGCCACATATGAATTTGGAACGCGTGACAAATACAAGTAAGCTTGAAGCATTAGTCATGATATACATATAAATAGTGAGAAATATATGTCACACACTTGAACACTATGACCAAATGCCATATATGGTCACACTAAACTTTTTGCCACACATTATTTAAGTTTAGCCAAAATCCAGTACATATGGTCCTGCTTTAATTTTTCCCAAAATCAAAACCCCCCTCCAACACATTCTTCACAGATCTATAAACATTTCATTCATTTTTACCCTAGTCCCGCCTTAAGTTTTCCCCAAAATCAAAATCACTTTTTAGATCCCTCCTATCTTTTTGTTCCCTCCAACCCATTTACTTTATGTAGTCTCACTTACCCTTTTCCCCCAAAATCAAAATCACATCCATCACCAAAGTACAAACCATCTTCTGGTGTAGCTACTCATCTTTGCCACCCACTGCACAAGTTTTAAGCAAAAAAATCTAGCCCATATAAGCAAAATTGTAGTTAGAAATGGAAAATCTAGCCCACTGCACAAGTTTTAAGAAAAAAATCTAGCCCATGTAGCTGCTCATCTGCGGCGCTGGTAGCCATAGAAGATCTATTCACTTCACTCAATGGACATATCCAACGCTCGGAATATCACCTAGCTGTTAAACTTACAGATCAAGGTAAAAACTAATAAATTTTTCTAAATTGTGTTGGATTTTAGATTAAGGATGTGGGTTTTTTTTGTTCTAATGTTGGCGGTTGTTCCTGATGATGAAGATGTGATTAGGTGTAAAGTGGTGGCCTTGATTATGGCTGATAACTTTGATGATGCCAAATGGCACTACAAATTCTTGATTAGGAAAAATGAATGATCATCCCGTTGTTAAGATGATACCAAGTCATGATATTAAGAATTGATAATTCCATTGATAAAAAATTGTAGATTTGAAAAATTATATAGATGTATCATGACCGAGAGTATTTCCAAAGCTTATTTGACCATGTGCATAGGCACCATCATCAATAGGATTCATATTATTACATTTCCTCCCCTGAAGATCGTTGTAATATCGGAGTTTATCATCATCATTGTTCCGTTATCCTGACTTTAATCAACGTGAAGGTTTTTAATGATGTAAAGGGAATAAGATCATGTAAAGTACAAAACGTTGTTCCTTTTTAATTCCGTTCGGCTCTCTCCAATGTTTCATCTTTCAAATTAGATTCATCGATATGTTGAGGAGACACAGTAGGTTCAGTCAAGAGATCTAATTTAGACGTTAGAGCATCATTGTAAACAATGGCTGGAAATTCATTCTCAAAATCTTTAAAGAAGTCTAAATCATTAAAATAATTAACCGTATTGGGTGATGGAAACGAAGGCATATTGACTTTATCATTATCATTTTCCAAATCCGTTTTCAAATCGTTGACAAAAATTATTTTATAGGAAAATGAATTTTTGTCATAAATTACCGTATAATCTTCATTGTCAGATTCGTCAAACGATATTCTAAAGTCAATTTTATTGTCGTTTAGAGGATTTACCGTGGGTTCAAAGGAGAGCATTACTTCAGGTGTTAACGCGTCATTTAAGACTATAGCTGGGAATTCAGTTTCAACAGATCTGAGTGGTGTCGTGTCACTCACACATCATTAGTACCAGATCTTACCTATACTTAGTGCAGTTTCTCAAGTAATAAGCACCTTTACGCAATTCCTACGAGCTTTTTCTAGTCCTCAAGCCTGATGTATTTCTTCTCAATAGTAGAGGTTGGGTCGTCCATATTTCACCTGTAATATAATTTCTTGTAAATAAAAAGGTCAAATAGCTTAATAGCTGTATCATTTAACTAAATACGCCGTATTGATGATAGAGTCAATACACTGTATTAGTTTGAAAAAATAATTTGTACGCCGTATCCAAGAAGTTGAATACGCCGTATTGAGTATTCGACTCAGAAAGTTACGATGAACTATAATAATGCACATAAACACACAATATGCAAAATATACAATGCAAAAATCAAACACACAAAAACAAACACACACAAATATGCAAATTAATCTAAGCTAAACTAAACTAAAATACTAACAAACAAGAATTAAACAACTTCACTCCCTGACAATAGCACCAAAAACTTGATGTGATGTCGTGTAGGGTCAATTTATTGATTACCAAGTTTTAAATTTATATTTAGCCGACTTATCCTAAAACAACACTTATAACGGGAAGTGTACCCGATCGGTTGGAGTTTCTTGGTAAGTCGGGGTGTCGAACACTAAGAGTGCGAGGTGTTACACTATATTCTATCAGTATTTTAATTACTCTAATTAAGTTAATTCTAATTACTTGTTAAACCTATGCTATATATGCTTCTAATGATGATGGGGGTTTTCAGCCTGAGAGACTGGCACGGGTTTGGTGGTGACTAAAACCAATTTAAGACACTAAAACACACGCAAGCAAATTAACAAAAGATAAAAGAGCGGTCTAGCCAACTATAAGAAAACTGTATTAACCATTATTAATCCAATCAGAACATTGGTTTGTTTATTAGTGCAATGATTACATTAACTCAAAGCGGCATATCATCTTAAGGAGACTTAGGCGGTTACTTCTTCCTGCAAGACTAGACACGTCAGAATTCGGTCACAATTATAAGATACGCGTACCGCATAAAGCATCCTCATTTGCTGATTATAATCTATCTTAGGGATTAAAGCAATGGTGATCTTGTTAAACCCTAACTCATAGAGACTTTACCCACTTACTACTTAACGGCTCTTTATATACTAGTAGTCCACTATCCGAGTCCTTACCAATGGAATAAGAACGTACTCATTGATACCAAGGTCACCTTATGGCTCAACTAAGCTCACTAAACTAAAGGCAAGGATAGGTCAATATTTGTGATCCTATGATTCTAGATATATAAATTGCAATATGGAGAGCTATCCTGGACTCTTAGCCTACGCCCAAACAACACCAAAGTTGCAGCGCATTAAATATGTTAGACCCAACTGAATGATAGGTCGCATACTTAAGCACGCAAACATGTATATTAATAAACATAAACAAGCAATTCAATGATAAATTAAGAAATCAAGATAAACAAACCAAACATTAAGATCTTCATAATAATGACTAATACCTAAAGGTATTAGCCTTCGAATGTCATAATTAATACAAAAGTAATGATTTACCAAGGTAAACTAACCGGGTTAACGAATGATACCAAAAACTGAACGATTACAAGAGTATAAGAAATTACACGTTGTCTCCTATGGAATTAATCGCGTTGCTCGACCTCTTCTGTTCTTTTTCTCCTCTGAAAATTGACTTTTATGGTTTAGGTATCGAGAATATGATTTAGCATACTGAAAACTCGTTTTTGAGTCTTCTATTTATAGTGTCAGAAAAAGTCTAGATACGCCGTATTGAACTGGGTTAATACAACGTATTGGGGTGTTTCTCTTGGAGTGCGTGCAAACTTTATAATCAATCTGATATATCTTCCCAAAAAATATTTATTCACCAAATCTTTGAATAGTTATCTAGCTAGATACGGCGTATAGGTAAACGTGGATACACCATATTAGGAAGTGATAATACGCGTTTTGTTGTGAAGAGTTGGCGCTGATACGCTGTATCTCTTTTCTGGATAAAGTGTATTGGTCAGAATTATGCAATCTTTAAATATCTTCGTTTTAGCTTCAAAATATGCGCCTTTTAGCATGTCTTCATAAATCTCTCCTTGATTACTGCAAATAACACTTTTAAGCAATTAAGTATGAATTCTTGCAATAATTATATAGAAGTAGGTAACTTATTCAGGATAAATGATGGTATAAATGTAACATTATTTGATGTCATCAAGATTCATGGTAGTTTTATTTTATGGAGAATTGGGGAAGAAAGTCAATTTATTACCACCATGCACGTTAATGTACTCCATGTTTATTGATCTTTCTAATTCGGATCATTAGTTAGTTTATTATTGAGTATGTAAAAAATATCTAGTGTAGGGATGTTAATATAAATCCCAAGTCATGTACTATTTATTTTCTTTCAATAGATTAATGATAGCAGCGTAAAAGTGTATATATATATAAATGAAAAAGAAAAAAAAATATGTTAGAATATACGGACTGCCATCCTGCTTATGTTTAAGTCAAGAAAGATTCAAGAAAACAAAAGAAACAGTTTGATGTAGAGTTGTGTACGATTGTTAGAGTTTTTTGAGTCTTAGCTTAGCAACGCCTTGTATTTACATGTAATTTTGTAGATTATTAACTTGCCACCAGTAAAATATCCCCTATTATCCCTTACCGTGTCTTTTATACCCTTTGCCTATCATTACAACCCTTTGTGAAGACCTCTTTGATAGTATTTCCTAGGTGTTTACATCAAAATGATAGAGGTTTGATCCTTTATTAAGCTTATAGTAATCTATATGCTATGATAGGTAGTGAGTGAAATTTTCCCGTTTCCCATTATGTTATATATTATTTATACACCCGAGAGAAAGAGAGAATCCAAACACTCATGTGAGGTGCTAGTGTATAATTTATGTGCTCTTATAATAAGGTTGAACCGGTTGTGCCATAAACTAGTTTTATTTAGTAAGTTAAATGCCTCCTGACTTTGCTATTTACTAGGTAGAAAAGCTCATTTACTTTAGGAAAAGAAAATCTCATGTGTAGGGATATTTGATGAGGTGTCATTTTATACACTTTTTCAGGGTTATTTAACCCCTAAAATCATGCAAATATACCCAAATATTGTACTTAATTATTTCTTTTTGCGTTTTAGCATTTGGGAAGCACTTGGATGGAATACACGTGACTTGGGCTCGATTTATAGAAGAAACAAGGCAAAATACAACTTTCCAGCTTTGTGAACACCTTTCTGATGCCTTCACCAAAACTGCTTAGAAAGTGTTAAAATAAATGCAAGTTTGAGGCTTGGTAAATCCTGAAGGTCTTTTAGACGGCGTCACGTTTAATCTTTAATTTTTAGGGCAACCGTAGTGCAATTGCCTATAATACAAAATGGACAAAAATTTATTCCTCCTTCAAGCCTTATACACATTCTATATGTCGATTCCTTTCATGCTCCTCATCCGAAATCATTTGAGATTTCTTTAGTACCCTAAATAAAAAACATAACATATATATGCGTTCTATAAAATATTCATTTATGTATAACAACATCAAACACATGTTGCAAACCTAAAAACATCAGCCTTTTTCAATCGGCGTCACATAATCAGGTATACAGTGGTGCAACATACGAACAATGGCAAAAAGACATTGATAGGCTTGTTAATATTGAATAAAAAGAGTATCAAACATTACACAAATTAGATACATAAGAAATAGGCCAACAACATTGGTAAGGGTCTTTAGAGTACATAGGATAAGATGACATGATATGACAGTTACGATGATAGTGATACGTGTATTTCAGTTTTGAAAAGAAAAATTAGGAAATGTATTATGTGTTAGTAATTGACATTCAAATTGACAAAAGCCCGGATCAAAGCAAGTTGCAAACCTAAAAAGCAACAACCTTTTTCAATTAGTGTCACATAATCAGGTAGACAATGATGCAACATAAGAAGCATGGCTAAAAGGAATTGATAGGCTTGTCAGTATTGAATAAAAAGAGTATTAAATATTACACATATTATATACTTAAAGAAACAGCCCAACAACATTCGTAAGGGTCTTTACAATATATAGGATAAGATGGCAAGATATGACAGTTATGATGATAGTGATAATTGCATTTCAATTTTGAAAAGAAAAATCAGGAATTATATTTTGAGATAGTAATTGACATTCAAATTGACAAAAAGCCCGGATATTTTTCTTTCGCATCTCTCATTATTAAGCATATCCTACCAACAATACTAGCTTTGTGTCGATCTGAATGTTGACAACTAATATGAAAAAAATACACGTAGCAACTTTCCGTTTAGAAAAACAAATACACTTACCACTATCATCATTGTTGTTATATCTTGTAACACTATCACATATCAGTTTGTTTCAACCCATCCATTGACCGTTCAATTTAGATCAATTGCTGAAAGCAGATAGAATTCAAGAGCATCACTTATCTACAACATGTTAACAAAACTACATAAAAAATCCAATTATGGATCAAAAGCAAAAATGAAAACACTTATGAAATATAAAAAATTGCTATTTAGCATGTCTAAAACTGAAAATAATACCTTTTTTATTCACAGATTACCTTATAGTATAGAATATAGAAATAACATATGAATTTTGCAAATCATGACACCATCCTGGACTAATATCAGATAGACTAAAGTATCACCAGTTGAATTAAAGTTTATCCATGTGGCGCAAGTAAAGTTTGCAAAAGAATAAAAAATTACAATGTAAGTCGCATATTAATGAGTTTAAATATAAAGTCAAATAATAAATACATCAAGAACAAAAGATACCAAAATTTGTATAATACATCTGAAATCACAAGCTACAACGAAGTTTCCATTTTTAGATAATAATAATACATTTGATATCACAAACCTGCGACAACAAACTATATAAAGCATATAAAAGAGACAATTATCATTCAATAAAGAGAAGGTATGACCAAAACTTATAAGCACTATATAAAAGCAACATACACAACAACATATCATATTTCAAAAAACATTAGAAAGCATTCATCTTGCAAATCACACAATAAATACACATGATATAAAATCAGAAACTATTACCACATATTGACTGTAAAGCATACCATAAAGCACTTAGAACCACATATTTTAGAAATTGTAAACAATCAATATCTATAAACACATATCAGAATCTTAAAATATGGTTACCAAACAAAGAAAGACATGCTCACCAATTATATTAGTTTTCACTCAAGTATCTTCTAAATGTCATTTTCTTCAACATATATAGAACGACAAACATTTAGTAACAAATAACAAACTACAAAACAACATACGCATTGATAAAAAAACTAAAACCACCACAAAAACAATAGACGATCACTAAGATGAAGACTTTAATCACTGAGTATGTAAGTATTGTTTTTGAGACATATATGAATGAAAAAAGATTTAAAATTAACCAAAATCTATACGCACATGAGACAGTTAGTCTACAAGCAGAAAACCATCGTCAATTTAATCACATGAAATCGTAAACATCCTTGAATATTAAATCAAAAAATAAACATACTCTAAACACATCAAATTATTAAACAAAAATTATGCATCATTTATTTTTATATAACACAAAGCATAAACATGATCTAAACATCAGATAAATATTGCATGAGAAATAATGTCCATGACTTATCAAAACCTATCAGCTTCATATATTTAAAAAACATTGCTAACACCAAGTGCAAAGAAATTGCAACAAAAGCTAGTTTTCCAGCCAAATAATAAATCAACAGACATCATTTAGTTTGTAGAAACTCTTCGGTTAACAAAAAAACACAAATACACGACTACAATAACATGTAAAAAATGTATCTAAACACATACTATGATTAACAAACAAAATCAACGATCTCTGTAAAACCCATACACCAATAAAGAACAGAGAAAATCTAATACCCACGCACAAATGTCGAAATACGTTGCATCAGAAATAATGATGATGGCTTATCAAAACTCACTAGCATCATTTATTTAACAAACAAACATCGTGAATATTAAATGCAAAGCAGTTTTTTAACCAACTCTTCAGCTAATGAAAACACAGAAAAATATACGACCACAATAAGAGATACAAAATGCACATAAAAAGATACTATGCTTAACATACAAAATCAAAAACCCTATGTAAAACCCATCCACCAATAAAGAACATAGCAGATTGAATACCTACACCCAAATGTCAAAATACGCTACATCAGAAATAATATGATGCCTTATCAAAAGCCATGAACTTCATATATTTAAGAAAAAAAATTGCAAATACTAAGGGCAAAACTATCACAAGAAACGGCATTTTTTCAAGCCAAAAGATAAAACAACAAACTTCATTTATTTTTTAGCAACTCATCATCGAATGAAAACACACATATATACGACCATAATAACACTTACAAAATGCACCTAATCACATTCTATGCTTAACCGACAAAATAAACGACATATGTAAAACCAATACACCAATAAAGAACAAAACATATCCAATACCTACGCCCGAATGTTGAGACACATGCTGAATACAAAAACCCTATATTTGAACAACGGCAGAAAACATGGCCTTTATAGACATCCTAAAACCCATGTCGCCATTTGTAGCTGCAAAAAGTTAAATAAATCAGGTAAAAAAAACCAAAAAACACCTCCAAACACCGCATGCAATACACCATTTCTAAAACCTTACGCATCTAAAACATAATTACACAATGTAGGATCCCTCAATACTATCCCATATCACAACATAAATACTAAATCATGGAAGAAATATTAGAGAGAGAAAGTGAAAAACTAGAGAGAGAAATAGAGAGAGGTGGTAGAAGGAAACTTGTTTCTTGCAAAATGAAAACAATGAGACCAACACCCTCTACATATGAGGAGAGGGGATACTTATATTGAACCTATCATAGAACGCCTAAGGTATCACTCATGGGCTGGGCTTGGCTTTTGGTTGGGCTTAAGACCCACAACATGGACAATATTAGCTTAAAGTTTAAGCCTGTGTATCCGACTAGTCTATTACTATGTAAGACCAACGTAACTAAGATGATCGTTACATTCTTGTTTGACTTTGAATATTTCCTAAGGCTAACAATATCCCCTAATGGAGCGGTCATTTAAACTTCATTAAAATTGGATATTTTTTTATCTCTCCTAATGTAAGGGTTGCCTTGACCACTATATTCTTGAGCTTTGGTGAAGACTTGACATTTAATAGCTTTTTGCCTTTTTCTAAGGAACATGTAGAAAATGGTATTGTGGAATTGTAATTTGTCGGGACATATTACCAGTTAGCGGATTTATTTACGAAAGCTCTTTCGATAGAAAGGTTTGAGTACTTAGTCGGCCAACTCGGTATGAGATGTTTGACTCTAGCGTTTCCGGAGGTCCTGGCAAACGAAACTGCTTGAATATCTATCAAACATCATCATTGTAAATAATTTTGAAAAACAAAATACAAAAATATAAAACCAAGAAAAACAAAATACAAAAATAGAAAATCTTCAAAAATTAAAATACAAAATCAAATTTTGGAATCGATAATATTTATGTGCCTAAAAATGTTGATTAATATTGACACGGGTGTGTAAATAAAGTTCAAGCATGAGTTCAAAAGCTTTTAAAACATGTCAGTTCTACTTTTCTTAATGGATTACAATAACTTTAGACTGTAACCCAGACCCAAATGTCACAGGAAAGTGTACGCTTCAGTGCGCTTATCCTAAGAAAAGGAGAGAGATCTTCTTACCTTGGTTTTCAAAATTGTTGAACATAATTTTTCAAGTGCTTTAAATGTCAAATAATTAAGGTATTATACTTTGGGTATCTTTCAAAAATTGTGTGTTCAACACTCCCTTCTCATGATACTTTCAAAAGTCGAATTATTTTTTATAAGTGGATCAATTTTTGAGGGAGAGTTTTTAAAACCAAGTTTTAATGCTTTTAGACACATTCTCACATGTCTACTTTGTGTGTATTAAACATTTCAAAATGTTTAAACAAGTGAAAGATATTAAATGTCAAAAATAGTTGTCGACGAGAGTGTATATATCGACAAACGCGCCAATGTCAAAGCTACATCCGGTCTAGAGAAATCGAAAACCGTGTCACTGGCCTAGTGACCATCCGTTTTAGATATACACATACTCTAAATAACTCAATCTCGATTTCGCATGGAATTTACAACGTCAAAAACCATATTTTCAGTGTCTTATATGTGGTGTCATATGTGAAATTGAGGGAGAGCAAAACAAAAATGTTCCAATAATTGATGTAATATATGTGTTAACATTTTTCTGCCCATAAACCTTTTTCATGTCTCAAATTTGGTTTGAAAATACTAAGACTCTAGAGTTTATGTGCAAACAACTCTTACCTTCATGTGCTAAACATTTTGATTTATATCAAACACTTAATTGATTTTCAAATGGTTTTATAGTTTTGATCTCTATACCCAACAACCAATTAACTTACGACGTCGATGAAGGCATAAGATGGTTAAGGTTAGGTATTAGTACTATGATCCAACTAGAACCAGAGGATCTACCCATGGACATTTCATAGTCAAATTATAAGTCCCTAGGTATGATTTGGAGATGAATGAGTAAAGCGAAAAATGTTGACTAAGACATGAGTTATCACCAGAACAATTACTACATGGTGATAGTAATGACGTCTTGGTAAATATTGAAGGGGTTGAAGAATGAAAAACAAATATAAGGATAAAGGGTGAAAAGAAAGAAGCCCTCCATACACTTTAGGCAGAAACCGGGTCAATACATATGCTACTAGAATCACAAGATGATGTCTGGTATTGAAGAAAGTCATCATGGGCCGAATGATGCAATGCACAACCCTTCCCAGCGATTCAAGTTTTTCTTAAAAGATACTTGTCTCATTTGTCATGGAGACACACACAGATCTATTGACATCTCACTCTAAGACTGTTGATATTGAAATGATGGCAATCAGCTCCAACCTTCGATCACTAAAACCAAAGTGCATAAATTGAGTCTAGAGCCAAAAGAGATCAATATAGATCTCATTAGGATACAACGTCAAAAAACAATTGTTAAACATAAATAAGTTCTCAAGTTGTAACAAAGAGTCCTACGCATTATCCTTGTGATCTTGCCAGAATGGAAATCCTTCTAGTGTCAACATTAAAGAGCATTGCGGTAGGTGACATGGGAGATCTTGTAAAAGATTAAACATGTGATAACTGGAAATCCAATGCGATCCAGGCTCATGATTTGACAGGAAACACAAAAATCACTGTTGTTCACTTCAAAGTTTGCAACAATGATTCACCTATATTTGTCCATTATCATTACTTTTATATGAATTCGGATATAGGAACAGTTGTGGAATATCAAAAATCATCGTCAGCGTCTCTTAACGTGTCAGCTTTAGATAAACCATACTTTCAGCTGGAAAACCTGTTAAGGAGATTCATTCATTAATCAAGTCCTGATGACATAGGTATAATATTTATACTGTAAAACGGTCCTTACGGAATCGGAGGTCAATGTGGAAACTAGAAGGGGGTTTCAATAGTTTACCGCTTTTTAAGTTTAGTTAACATTTGTATATAAAATCTTAGATTTGAGTTTAGGTGATATCAATACGCACACAATATGAACAATCAAGATAAGTAAATAAACGATTCTAATCTACACAATAGTAAATATGAGATAAGAAAGAAGAGTTAGAATGATCAAACCACAAGACGTAGATTTATAGTGGTTCAGTAACGAAACTCCTCTTCGCCCTACTCGACTCCTCGAGTATCCGACTCGAGAGTTCACTTCACTATGTCAACAAGCTCTCTTTAAGTGGAAAAAACCGTATACACAAGGCTTACACCAATTTTCGACACTAAGCCTAATATCGAGTTCTAATCTTAGCTAGAACCGATCTACCAATCACACTCGTATTTTGTGGCCTACAATACTAACCGCTCTTACATGTATTCACTCATCTAAATACTTACATGATCTACCCGATCTAACTATTACACACGATTACAAGATATATGAATGAATTACAAAGTACAACTCGATCGTAACAACGTTACGTAAACACAACCTAAACTATAATACTTCGTATCTTGGCGATTACGATTATTCTTCTCTTGCACTTGGAGAGGTAAGCTTGGATCACTTGGAAATAATGCTTATATTGATTAAATGATCAAAGATTTGAGGGAATTAGAAATGTGTTTGCTGATTTAAGACAAAAAGAATAAGTGTGCAAGAGCTGAGAAAAATTCGTGGAACAATCCACTATTTATAGGCAAAGATGGGAGCAAAAAGGTGAAGCCAACCCCCAAGCTCAATGGTCGGCCCCCTTATCAATAAGGGGGTCGGACCCTTACAGGCCGCTCCCAGTTTTGTCCTTATTTGGAGAAGGTTTTTCTCGGGAAGATTTTTCTATTTGGGGGGGGGGAGAATCTAATTTCAAATTATATATTTGAAATAAAACATTTTTATAATTACAAAAATATTATATCTAATTTATTTTTGTAAAAAGGTTTTGTTACATTTTATAAAAATGTAATGTTTAGGACGAAACTATATAACTTTGATCACTTAATAAATGGGTTTTGGGCTTAAAATAGACACGTACTTTTCTAAATGTACCCATATGATACGTGTACTAAATTTATTATCCATATGATAACTAAACTTTACATTTCGTGTTAATATGGTACCATTATTACCGGCTACTGGTAAAACCGGCTAGCATTTTGCTAAAGTGGTGAGGTGTATTTTTTTTAATTAATTAAAAGTGTGACATGACATTAAAAAGTATGGATAATTTAAATTTAAAAAAAATATTTTTATATATTATTATTCGTGAAAAAATTTAACTTTTTTTACAAAACTTTTAAATTTTTTTTCCTACTTTTTAAAATCTTAGTTTTTAAAAAAAAATATTTATTTTTAGAATAATTTTTTTTATTACGAAAAAAATTACTACCTTCGTCCCACATTAAGTATCCAGTTTGACTTTTTCAAGTTTTTTCTCTTCATCTTTGACCTTAATTATTTCTTTTTATGTTATATGATACTTGATGCAAAATATATGAATTGATAGAGTTTTGAATGTATTTTTCATTGGTATAATTTTCATTAATTATTATATAACACAAACACAAATATTTACAGTCAAAATTGATGAAAAAAGACCTCAAAGATTCCATTGTGGACACTTAATATGGGACGGAGGGAGTAATTTTTTTTAAAGTCAAGAAAAATTAAAAAAAAATAAAACATTTTTACTTTTTTCTTCGAATTTTTTTAAAATATAAAAAAATTTAAATTAATTTTTTATACATTTTTATGTTTTCTTATGAAAAAAAATTAAATGTTTTTCAAAAGTTAAAAAAGAAAATTTTAAAATTTTAAAAAAGTAAAAGGTACGAATAATAAATTTTTTCACGAATAATAACATATGAAGAATGGTGAAACACAGCTACTTTGTACAAATAAAGCCAAAAGAGAATCAACTTACCACTTTAGTAAAAAATAACATAATTTTTTTTTGTTTTTAATCTCATAATGAAACACATCTACTTTCACGAATAATAACATAAAAAAATATATATATTTTTAAATCCCATAATGAAACACAGCTACTTTCACGAATAATAACATAAACAAATATTTTTTTAAAAATTTAAAAAGTACGAAAAAAAATTAAGATTTTTAAAACGGCAAAATTAGTTTGTAAAATTTTGTAAAATTTTTTGACTAATAATAATGTAAAAAAATAGTTTTTTTTAATTAAAAAACAAAAAAAAACTAAAAATAATTAAAAATAATTTTTTTCAAAGCAAAGGTTCACCATATATCCATGTGGCAGCAAAAAGACAACAATACTATCTTTTAAGACCAACGTTAGTACTTAACGAAAAAAATATTTGCATCGTTCGTCCACGTGAGCATGTAGGATGTTAAAACGGTGGAAAAGTGAGTATACGTACCATATTGACACGAAATGTAAAGTTTAAGTACCATATGGATAATAAATTTAGTACACGTACCATATGGGTACATTTGAAAAAGTACGTGTCTAATTTAAGCCAAAAACCCTTAATAAATTAAACATTTGTTTCTACATACCTTAAGTGATTTGCGTCGAAATGGAAATTTACGACTAATAACTTGTTTACGTTTAGTTTTACGTAGATTGTTTTACATTTTGTGATTATCAAAACGTATAGAAGTCGAAAAATATAAATAACGTTTTTAGACATTATTTGTATTAACAATCTCCCCCTTTTTAATGATTACAAAATCTAAACTCATTAAATGTAAAATTACATTTAAACAAGTTTTTAGTGAGTTTTGTTCCATTTCTCCCATTTTTTATAGAATCAAAAAGGTTTTGTCGATGCGTATAAATAAATTCAACGGAATAGATGTGTGCTCCCCCTCGTTCGAGGGCACCAAGGAATCGCGCTATGGTGACTTGCCACAAAAACGAGTTAGAAGAACAAGTGTAATATATGTATTTCTAACGACGAGCAAATGTTACGAAAAGTATTTGGGGAAATTAAGGGGGGGGGGTTGAATAGTTTACAGGTTCGTTTTTCGTTTTAAAAACTTTGCTTTTAAATTCTTAGATTCGAGTAGTATGTTTAACCAACCAACAATATGAATCAATCAAGTAAATATCTAAACTAATGGAAAATAACAACCACAACAATATAAGGAGATGAGAGAAGGAACAATCAAACCAAGACACCAAGATTTATAATGGTTCGGCTACGAAGCTCTTCTTCGCCCTACTCTACTCCCTGAGTATCCTACTCGAGATTTCACTATGTCAACAAGCTCTCTTCAGTCATAGAAAACCGTTTACACGTCGCTTACGTTATTTTTTGACACTAAGCTAAACGTCGAGTCCTAATCTTAGCTAGAACCAATCTACCACTTCACAATCAATACACGATCACTAGATCTACACTATCGGATTTACACAATATCCGAATCACACAAATACACAAGATAATTATAATAAAGATTCAATACTTAGAAGAAAGGAGGAGAGATCACTAATCAAAACTGTGGTTCCTTGTTCTACTGAATGGATCTTTGCAACCAATAAAGGATGATAGTCAAGATGTATAAATATAACTGACTATGTCGAAACAATGATTATGAATACTATATGTTAATGCGGAATCTTAACACAAGTACTAAGAAGAACAATGAATTAATCTGGATAACAACTTTATTAAAGTGTTCTTGAGGATCACAGATTGCTAACTATGATATTGTATGTTCTGTATGATCTTGTGTTGAACTCTCGGTGGGGGGGGGGGGGGGTCTAATTAGGTATGGGGGGAGCGGTGGGGTCGGAGGGGGGGGAGAGGGGTGGTGAGATGTTGAGTGGCGAGGTATTTAAGGCAGGAAAATTCAACGGTCCACTGTCAGGCGGGTTCCTGACGGTCCCCCGATATATAAGGGGGCCGCCAGGCCTATAAAACACTTTGTTTCTTGGAGAATACGAGTGTTTTTCTCTTGCACTTGAATGAGAGGGAATAGATGAGAAGAAGAGATTAGATCACTTGAAACAAGATCAAGAGATGTTAGTGATCAAGATATTTAGTAAGAGAAAGACGGTTTTTAGAGAGAGAAAGAAGTGTGAGAAAATTCGTGCAAAGAGGTCTGATTTTCTACAAGGAATAGAGCAGTATTTATAGGCAGGAAAATCTAACGGTCACTGGCGGTGGTCCCGACGGTCCCATATATATAAAGAGGCTGCCAGGCCTATAAGGGGGCCGCCAGGTAGATCACGCTCCCTTTTTTATCTTTTTGTAGGGAATGTTGTATCTGGTATAGAAGCTTCCTATTTAAGGGGAAATTTTAAATTTTGAATTTTAAGTTTTTAATAAAACTTTTCTTTTAGAAAATATTTTGTATAATTAATTTTGTGAAATTATTTTGTAAAAATGTAATGGATAAGAGAAAAATATTTGTCGAATTTAAAAAGGATGACCGTCGAGTAGTTGTGGGGAGAAAGAAATCGACGATATCAAGACTCCTCCTTGATGTATGTTCCCCCTTGGTCAGGGCACCAAGGGATCGATCTTATGAAAATTGTTTGCTACAAAACAAGGTTAGATATACAAGTGCAAGACAAATATCTTTTAAGCAACACATTATATTTAAGTCACCCAAAAGAGAGTTTCATTCAACAATAAGAAACTCATACAATATCAAATGCAACTAATACATTCATACAACATAAAATAAAACTAAAGCTAATATAAGATAATTAATCCATAAGACACACTACATACTTCATGAGATAAAGAGAGACAATACTACATAAATCCTAAATGATTCATGATTCATAGGGAATGACTTTTTGAGCAGAAAGGTTTGGGGTGACACGTTTATGAAAACTTTTAAAGACATTTCAAGGTGGAGGTGGAAAGTGTGAGATGATTGCGATAGTGAGAAGATACCCAAGATGAGAAAACATGATGTTCATCTCATCTCTTAAGGTTAAGAAGAGAATTCGGTTATGAAAGTACCATATGCAATTTGACCCATGGTAGTCATGGTAGTTGTAGTAAAGAGGGTGACCCATGATAGGTGGTTGAGGTTGTGGTGGAGATGGTGGTGATGGAGTGTCATGAATGTGATCAAGAGGAGTGATTGGTGACAAAGAGAGTGTGATATTCAAAGAAGGATGACTTTGAAGTGGTTGAGCGTTTAGAGGTCTAGGAGGAACATCCTAAATGTTGTCAAGCAAAGGGTTCAAAGGATGAGGAGAAGTTGTTTCATTTGAAGATGGTGGTGAAATTTGATGTTTCGATTGAAAAGAAGAAGATGTGTTCCCTTAGCTTGATGAGGTTTGATTGGTGCATGTGGTTTTTGATGGTGCATTTGGAGGAGTTGGAGATGAAGAAGTTGTTGTAGAAGAAGGTGTGGTGGTGACATCTTCATCACTAGAGATGTTGACAAATGGTTGTCTAGGAGGGATTATAGTTAGTTTGATTTTCTTGGAAGGGTTAGAAGAAGAAGCATTGGTGGAATTCATAGTAGAATTGTTTGAGGAAGATGAAGATGGTAAGAAGAATGAGAGGAATGGTTTATTTAATTTGAAATCAAGTAATCAAAGTAGAAAAGCATGAGAACTAAGGAAACAAATTCCAAAAGTTATTTAGCAAAATGTAGGAAGTTTAGCTGGGTCAAATAGAGAATAGTCTACTGCACAGAAAATCAGGTAGTCACAGTAAAATTTTTGTAACTTCTGATGGCGGTCCCTTATATACATGGCGGTCCCAGATATATTAGGGGGCCGCCCTATGTTTATTGGGGCCATTCTCTAAAGGCAGGAAAATTTTTCCAGTTTTCCTGATTTTCTATAGATCCTGTAAAAAAAATTTCTATTTCCCCTTTTTGCAATCAACTCTATTTCATCATGAATCATCTAATACTTAACAATTAAATTCATAACACTCATCATTTCAAATTCAATCAAGGAAACACGTGTATGCATATTGACTAATAAATAAGCATGCATATCATCATAGAGGTAATTATAATGTGTCAAGTACCATAAAAACAAGTGTTTAGGATGATAAAATCGAAAGATCATCCAAGGCAAGTTATGTTGCCCGTTCTATATACTAAGTTATCACTAAATAAAATAAGTTTAAGTACTTAAGCTTCACAGAGTAATAAGTAATATAATTAATAATGTCTCAAAGCACATTTCCATATTCCTCACTTCTTGATATTTCTCCACAAGTTTCCAAGGTCTTTACCGACTGACCTTAATCCACCACGTTGCTCGATTCGAATCTAAACTTGACGATTGATGATTATGGTTTGATGGGTGTAAAAGGGTTCTAAGTGAGGGTCAATGTTAGGTGGGTTTTGAAAAACTTAAGGAACTTGATTGGTTAACGAATTGACATAACGAATAGGGGAAGGAGTGCTTGCATGCGAGGTCCCTTCGCCATTTCCATCATCATCATCATCGTTAATATGAGAAGAGGATGGTTGGTTAAAGGTGGAAGAAGAAGAAGTGGAGTGACGACCTCTTCTCATGCCACGATCCTTTCTAAGCTTTCGCTCTTGTTGAGCGGCAAGAGGATTCAGGACACGATCGTACAAGACATAAGACTCATTGTACAATTTACAATTTTCATTCATGATGACTTTAAACAAACGGGTCAATAACATACCATAAGGTAAGATCAACCGCTTTTGTTTAGTAACCCACTCCATTCGTTTTGCCATGAAATAGGCAAGGTTGAACTTTTCGGAGTGTAGGACATAATAAAGCATTTAACAAAGACACGCAGGAACATGATCCCGATTACCCCCTAGATGACATCAGATAACGTCTATTTTATAGCGTCATTTATCCCATGTTATTAGCCCATTTTGTATAGTTATTGCAAAGAATTGTTACTTAATCGTTTATATTTGAGAATTGCAGTAATTATGGAGTAATTGATAAAGGTTAGGAAAAGGCGCGCATTCTGGAGCTTAAATAAAGATATTTTGAAGATTATTATTCTGAAGACCAATACGCCGTATCCATCAAGGAAAATACGGCGTATCCGTGCCTGCACTCACCAAAGACCACATATGGATAAAGCCTAATACGCCATATCCAGAGAGACTCAATACGCCGTATTTAAGATATAGTATGTGAATATTCTGGAAGATATCAAGCGTGGTCCCTACTCCAAGAAATCCCTAATACGCCGTATCCAATACTTGGATACGCCGTATCGATTCCGACTTCTAGACCTTATAGTTAGAAAATAAAAAAGAGTTTTAAGTGCTGCCCTAAATCATATTCTTTGATAACTAAACCATTAAAGTAATTTTTAGAGGAGAAAAAGAGAGGAATAATAAGGACATCAACAACGTTATCAATTCCATAGAGACAACGTGTAATTATGATACTTTAGTAATCATATCAGTTTTGGTATCTTCGTTAGCTCGGGTTAGTTTACCTTAGCTAAATAAATGCTTTTTGTATTTATTCTTGACGTGAGGCTATTACCTGTTGGAATTATTAGCCATTATTATGAAGATCTGAATGTTTGGTATTTGTTTATCTTGATTTCTTGATTTATCGTTGAATGCTTGTTTATGTTTATCAATTTATACTTGTTTACGCTTTTGTAAGCGACCTATCATTCAACTGGATCTAGTGATACAAACCAAGTAAATCTATAGTCTGGGATATCTCTCCATATAGTAATTTATACATCTAGAATCATAGTTACACAAATATTGTCCTTCTAAGTCTGTGTCTAGGATACACTTCGGTCTTAACTAGTTAATTGTACATTGCCAATGGTTTATTGATCGTGTTGACTAGCAGGTGACCTAGATAATTCAACAAGTAACGTTCTGATTCCATTGGATAGTTGGACAAGTGGACTACTAGTGTATAAATTATCATTAAGCGGTAAGTGGGTAAAGTCTCTATGAGTTAGGGTTTAACAAGATCACCATTTCTTTAATCCCTAAGATAGATTATAATAAAAAAATAAGGATGCTTTATGCGGATGCTTTAATTATGAAAGGATTAATGTGTCTAGGTCTTAGGATGATGTAACGCCTAAGTCTTAAGAATGATATGCCACCTTGAGAGAAGAACTCATTGCACTTAATAAACAAACCAACATTCTAATCGGATTAATAATGGTTAATACTGTTTTCTTATATTTTGCTCGACCGCTCTTTTATCTTTTATTAATTAGCTTGTGTGGGTTAAAGTGCCTTGAATTGATTATAGTCACCAACCAAACCGTGCCAGTCTCTCAGGCTAAAACACCCCATTTTCTTGTTAGAATTAGGATTTAGACTAACATAAGTTTAGAATAGAATTAACATAGATTAGATAACCAAGATATTAATTAAATTGATAGATTTAATCTCGCTTCAAGTATTCGACACCCTACTTACCACGAAATTACTACCGATCAGGTACACTGCCCGTTAAAGTGTTATTTTTGGTTTAGTCGGCAAAATATAAATTTAAAACTTGAATCAATAAAATATACACCACACAATGACACATCAAGTTTTTGGCGCCATTGCCGAGGAGTGAAATTTAATCTTGATTTTTATTTGATATTTTAGTTTTTTAACATTAGATTAGATCTAACCCTTAGGATTAGTGTAATTTAGATTAGTGTATATTCTTGTATATTCTGTAATTTTGTATATTTGTCTTTAATTGTTTTCTTATATATATTTATGTGTTTAATTGTTTGCGTATTTAATGATTTTTCTTGATACACTGTTCTAGTCGATAGCTAAATACGGTGTATCCAGTTCCATCGGATATGGCGTATCCAATTCTCTGTCCAATACAACGTATTCATTCAACTGATTAATACGGCGTATCTACTTCTATTGGATATGGCGTATTGATCATCTGACAAAGTTCTTTTCCATTCTCGAACTTAAAGCCCAAAATTTCTTTTATATACCTTTCTCCGCTGGTTCTACTGATAATTTTTTGGGTATTTTTCAGTAAGAATGACAAAGGTTATCAAATGAGAGTTTGAGAAAATTAAAGATGTTAAGGTCAAACATTTTTCGCTCAATTGCGATACACCACTTAAGGTTTTCAACAATGAAGCCATTCGATTAAGCGGAATGGATGATGATTTATTCACATATGAAGTTGAAGTTGCTAACATCCCATGTAACTCGAATATGGATGATGATTCGGAGCATGAAGCTGATGATGACATGGGATATGATCCGTATGATGTTACATTTACTGAATGGTTGTGATTGAAAATTTTTAACTACAAAACAATGGATCATTATACTATAAAAGCATTATAGATTTACTGGATCAGAGGAGATGATAAGGTTGAGCTCATAGATGAAGAATCTTCTGATGATATGGATGAAGTTGCTGAAGTTCTTTTGGACCGACACTATTTTATTTAAATTTTGAAAACCTATGTAAAGGCATTCGAAGAATTTAACTATCTTTTGAAAATTGATCCATACTTACTTATTAATGACATTGAGGGATTCAAGACCTATGAAGATTACAAGAATGATTGGATCTATGAATGAAACAAGGACGTACCATGGGTCGATGAGAAGCCATGAACTAACACTAGAGTTTGGACCAAACCCATACCAGTTAAACATACTTGCAAGCCTTTTAACTATAAGACTGGGTGTTCGGAATGGCCAACATGTAGTTGGAAGGATGATGGATACTGTAATGGAGGAAACTTACCTGGAACTTACATTATTGGAAACCAACTCCATTATCAGGATTACGAGTGGTACAAAGCTTTGGAAGATAGTGAACTTAAAGATGAGGCTTTAAGAAATAAAGCTATCATGGAAGGATTTATCAAAGAAGACGATGATGAGTCACGTTACGAACAAAAGAGACGATGGAACATATATACAAACAAGGATGATGCTTATGAGATAAATCATGAAGATAATGAGAGAGAAGAATTATGTGAAGGTCATGAGCTGCCGGTATGTTATGTTAGGAGATATATGCTGATCAAATATTCGTTCAATAATGATGAAGAGTATGTTGCTGTAAAAGAAGACGAATACGACGATCTTACTATCATAAGAAAAGAGGTGTGCCAAGCTTACCAATAAATCTTTCGGATAATGGACGAAGGATGGATGGTGACTAGAGCTGAGTAGAAGAGAAACTGAAGACAAGTCTAATTTAAAGACTTCGCTGTAAACAAAAGTGCTTCCCGGGAGACAACCCGGATTGTTATTTAATTTTATCGAGTCTGTCTTCCCAGACATCAATACGGCGTATCCGCCCCATACCATACGGCGTATTGATTGTCTGTTGGGATTAAAAGACTTCTTGATGATCTTAGAGTTACTGCTGATAAGGTTTGTGTTACTACTGCTAGCAAAACGTTAGTGCTGTTCATTAACTTTAATGAAAAATATGCTAAGTAGTTAGTACTGGTAGTGTAACTTAGTTACTACTGCTAGTATATGTTAGTACTGCTAGAGTAAAGTTAGTACTGCTGGTGAAGATTGAAGAAAATATTCTAAGTAGTTAATGCTGCTTGTACACAGTTAATGCTGCTATTATAAAGTTACAACTGTTGAAAAGATTAAGACTGCTAGAAGATTTTCTACTATCAGAAAAAGGATAAAGACTGCTTAGAGAAAAGATAAAGATTGATTGAAGATCAAGATTACCTAGTTGATAAGGATTGTTATTTATAGAATAGATCTTTGAGAATATTCTAAGTTTTAGGAATATATTGTAAATCGACTAGGACTCCTTGAGGTATAAAAAGAGGTCCTAGGGCATAGAGTTTGATATCATCATAATCTAGAAATATTTTGTTTTTATATCGTTATAGCTTCAAGGTTTTGTAACCCTAATACTAGTTAGAGTATTCGTATTAATATATTGAAGCTTTATTTATTAATCTGTGTGATCATTAGAATTACTGTTCTATTGCATATTCTTTTTATTGATCAAAGATTAGATTCCGCATAATTTTTGATATATTTTACAAAGTTTCTACCATAGTTGTGTAGGATTTATCTTGCATAACTAAACCTTACACAAGCTAAGGAATTCAAGATCCATTCAAGTGGGACTAACATTGTCTAGACGTTATCAGTCTTTATTTTTATTGCACTTTAAAAACATTATTGTCAGATCTGGAATACGGCGTATTTACGAACCTGATACTCCGTATCCACCAAAACTGACCCGTATTTAATTTGTTTTGTTTCGTTTAAATTAACCGTAGGTACCAAGATAGGAATGCACATGTTTTTCTTATATTCTATACAGGACCTCGTGAAAGAAATATCGACGAAGTTGGTGGAATGCATATTTTCTAAAATTCTATGTGTGTGCTGTTCGTGCTAGGATTCAGACGCTTTTTCAACCCACAATCTTGCTCATAAACGCAACTTAGAGAATCTACCAAGCAAATATCAGGGGAGTTTCTCATTCTAATTCTTTTTAAATTCTCGTATTTAATGTTTTATATATACAACGAGGACATTGTATAATTCAGGTGGGGGTGGAATTAAAATATTTATTTGTTCTATTTTTCACATTAAAATGCTTCAATTATGCTCAAATTTAAAAAAAATTCAAGCATACTTTTGTGAAATTACATGTTACATAACCCGCACACAATAACCGTTGTTAGATATTGTGAGAATTTATCCTTTCTATTTCCAAATATTTTACCCAAATTCCACAAAAATATGAGTGTGCCGGTGATGTTGTAGACTTTAGAACTTGGCTTGGTATATCTATTCTAGACCACAATAATGAGTATTATGGATTTAATTGGAGTAATTTGTTTAAATTGGTAAATTTTAGGATTACACCCAAATCGCCTTTACATGTTGCTTATTAACTAACTACACCGGTTAGTTAACCTCCAGTTTAAACCCTTTTCCACTCTCATCTTTAGAGTAATGATCCACTAGAAAAAACCCGTAGAGCCAATCCTTTAGAAATTACACCAACTATTTATTTCGTTACACCCTTACACCTTAACCTACCCTGTTAGATTAAGTTTAATTTACAGTTGCTAGTTGCTTAAAGTGTAAAGTTTGTATTTCCCAAGTCTTGTGTCATTTTTTATCATTGGTGCGGTTGGAAATTTACACATTGCAAATAGGAATGTATATTAGTAGTCAAAACTCATGTGATTTTACTACCATCACAATTAATGAATGAAGAACTATCGAAGAAATTATCCGGAATTATTATGATCTTGAAGATGGTGAAACTACACCGAGATTTGAAGTTTAGTTAGTAAAAAATGAGAAAAATGCAAAAAAAGAGAGAAAGAAAGTTTGAAGATAATCGTTTCACAACTACCGAAGGAATTAAACAAAGGATCGATTATTCGTTGATACGCAACAAAAAATCAATGATGTAGAGTATTGTACAAAGTGGAAGATATCGTCACTTGCCTTGTAGAGTATGTAAAGTTTTGGGATGATTAGGAAGTTGACCGTTACGGTAAGGCTAACTTAGGTTGTTGTTTTTGATCAATGATCAAGACGTTGTAAATAGTTGTGTCTTAATCATGGTAACGGTCGGGAAAAAAGTGTCTAGCAACTTGTATCTTAAGTCTTAATCTATTTGTTTCTTGATTTTTATTTAACAATAATTTACTTCCCTCTCACCTGATGATTAGCCGCCGGTTTTACGCGAATGAGGACATGTTTGAGCGTGCATGTCTATTCCGTCGTTACGGCCATGTATGCATGTCTTAGCTGCCTCGTTGGTTTATGACTTTTGGTGAAAGTTAGAAGGTTCCTCAACCGTAAGCCTTTCCATACAAAAACCCATATTTACCTTTATAAACTTGTTACTCCTTGGCTTTAGTGGTAGAGATGTGTATCCTTGCCAAGCTTATGATAGAATACTCATCATGACCGAGCAATTAAGCGAATTAGTTACATGTTACCGCATAGATTAGTTGAGTGATTTGAGTGTTTTCATCTTCTTATTTCGTGAGGTGTTTGGTTATGTACTTGTAATTGATCGAATAAGTGCATTAACAGAAAATATCCCTAGGGATACATTTTTATAAACTTCTAAAGACTACTTGAGGACAAGTAGGATTCAAGTAGGGGGGATATTTGATGACATCAAATAACGTCTATTTTATAGCGTCATTTATCCAATGTTATTAACCCATTTTGTATAGTTATTGCAAAGAATTGTTAATTAATTGTTATATTTGAGAATTGCAGATATTATGGAGTAATTGGTGAAAGTTAGCAAAAGGCGCACATTCTGGAGCTTAAATGAAGATATTTTGAAGATTACTATTCGAAAGACCAATATGCCATATCCATCAAGGAAGATACGGCGTATCTGTGCCTGCACTCACCAAATATCACAGATGGATAAAGCCCAATACGCCGTATCCAGAAAGACTCAATACGCCATATTCAAGATATAGTATGTGAATATTCTAGAAGATATCAAGCGTGGTCCCTACTCTAAGAAATCCCTAATATGCCATATCCAATCCAATACTTGGATATATCGTTTCGAGCCGACTTCCAGACTTTATAAATAGAAAAATCAAAAATGAGTTTTAAGTGTGCTAAATCATATTCTCGATACCTAAACCATAAAAGTTGATTTTCAGAGGAGAAAAAGAGCAGAAGAGGTCAAGCAACGTTATTAATTCCATAGAAGACAACGTGTAATTCCATATACTTAGTACATCGCTTAGTTTTTTGTAATCATTCGCTTAAACTGGTTGTGTACCTTGGGCTAAATAAATGCTTTTGTATTTATGATGAAAGTTTAAAGGATAATACCTTCGGGTATTTACCATTATATGGAAGCTCTGAATGTTTGGTATTTGCGTTTATCTTGATTTCTTAATTTATCGTTGAATGCTTGTTTATGTTTATCAATTTATACTTGTTTACGCGCTTTTGTATGCGACCTATCATTCAACTGGATCTAGTGATATGGACCAAGTAAATCTAGAGTCCGGGATAGCTCTCCGTATAGTAATTTATACATCTAGAATCATAGTTACACAAATATTGTCCTTCTAAGTCTGTGTCTAGGATACGCTTCGGGCTTATTTAGTTAATTGGATATTGCCAATGGTTTATTGATCGTGTTGACAAGCAGGTGACCTAGATAATTCAACAAGTAACGTTCTGATTCCATTGGATAGTTGGAAAAGTGGACTACTAGTGTATAAATTACCATTAAGCGGTAAGTGGGTAAAGTCTCTATGAGCTAGGGTTTAACAAGATCACCATTGCTTTAATCCCTAAGATAGATTATAATCAGCAAATAAGGATGCTTTATACGGATGCTTTAATTATGATAGGATTAATGTGTCTAGGTCTTAGGATGATGTAACGCCTAAGTCTTAAGAATGATATGCCACCTCAAGAGAAGAAATCATTGCACTTAATAAACAAACCAACATTCTAATCGGATTAATAATGGTTAAAACAATTTTCTTATACTAGGCTCGACCGCTCTTTTATCCTTTGTTAATTAGCTTGTGTGGGTTAAAGTGCCTTGAATTGATGGTAGTCACCAACCAAACCGTGCCAGTCTCTCAAGCTGAAAACCCCCATTTTCCTGTTAGAATTAGGATTTAGACTGACATAGGTTTAGAATATAATTAACATAGATTAGATAACTGTGGTATATCTTATATCATAACACGGGGTCGATTCTTGGATTTGGCTAGTTTCTAGAGAGAGAAACACTAGAGAAAATATTCTAGAGAGAGAGAGAAAGTGTTTCTTTGTAAATGAAAATAATAACTAGCTTACCTCTTCCAAAGTTAGAAGAGGCTATATATAGTACTTACAATATACCAGGTATTCGTACCCGACTTAAAACCGAAAAACGTACTATTAACTATTAAACTACGAGCTATAATAAACAGTAAAATACACGGGGTGACCGAGTCTTTTTCTAATATCTAACAATCTCCCCCTAAGGGAGGTCACCCCTGAAAATACCAAACTTTAACCACTTAAGCTCGGCAATCTTCTGATTGATCTTGTGTTCAGCTCTTAGTCTTTGATTCTTCATATGATATCTTGTACTTTGGTGTAGTTATCTTTATCATGAGGCTTGTGTTTGTACTTGGTATGTGATCTTGAGCTTTCTTGAGATCATCAGCCAAATCTAATCTCTG
>BQNB010045192.1:0-28300 GCA_026074375.1 Tanacetum coccineum
TGACTATACGAAACCAGTGTGACTGGAACCGATTGATTCAAATTATTCATACCGATAAGACAACCCGAGAATAAATTAATGACAGTATACTTCCTACAAAATTTAAAGCTAATTTTCTTGGGACATCCTATACTGTGTTTTAGGTTATAGAAAGACATCTGCATTCCTAATGCATAACTGCAATAAACCCAGGAAACTACCTTCTTGCCTTGCACAGGTCTTATAGTAGAAACCACAAAACCAGCATATGCAGAGCGACCGCAAATAGAGTAAAACACCATAAAACTGTACTACCCACAAACCACCACCGTCTAACCAGTCAGCGCAGATTCAAATGACATTGACCACCACACCATAGTCTATCTTTTAAGAAGTATATTAAAAAATGCTACAAACTTAGACATGAAGGCATGCCTAATTATCACACCAACAGTTAACGTCGTTATTTAGAACGAGTATAAAGAGAAGACTCGGATATTGTAAGTTTGTTGGTTGAAGTGTAAAAAATTCAAAACGTAAACAAACTATATATTTGTTGAATCTCTCAAAAATAAGGAACACTAAAATCTGTCATGAAGTTAAAATCAAAAATAAGGTTCCGTGTTTTGGTAGAGAACAACGATAAACCGGAACTTCTTTCAGACATAATTCACATAACAAATACGCAGACGACAAAGGTAAACTTGTACACCAACAAGTGATTTGAGATACATCCATTTAGTGCAAAGAGAATTTAAAGAAAGTTGCATCCAAGATATTACACAACATGTCAATATGCTACTAAAAAGTTTTCAAATAAAATCTAGTCTAAAGATACATCACCCGCTAACATTTTTAGCAGAAACATCATAATTACCTTGTCGTACTGCGCTCTATCAAGCAGCATCATTTGTTGATTAAACACTAGGACCAGTTTAGTCTAATCAAGATTACAGATCATTCCTACACCAACAATAAAAACAGGCATTCCAATTTTAGCAGACTAAAAAAAACCCACAAGTGAACTTTGGCACTATTTAGCATGTCCAGGGTCCAGTAATATTTTTATGTATGTTCCATACATAAACATGTATGAGAGAACAACATTTATCTATACTAATCCTCTAATATGAGTGTGTTTGTGGCCCAACCTGAGCCACCCAAGTTTAACAAGACATGCTTACCTACATCTTTTAACTCGGACTGATATTAATCTATTAATTACCAGTTACCTAACTCGTCCGACTAAACCATTTGGCCACATAACTAACCTGGTTGACACATGTTGGCCATTTATGATAAAATCATACCCTTAAAAGGCAAAAATTGAGCATAACTAATCACCAGAACGTCCTTGACAAAGTTTCAGAACTATTGTACATGCGCTCGAGGAGTAACTAGTAAGCGTTAGCAAATGGACCTTGAACATAGATTGGATGAATCTGCCCTCATAATGGTAAGTCAAGAGGATGTATAGATAACTTCTAATTTACTCCTTTTATCATCGACTTTTAAGAGTCAAAATACTTCTTTTGCATTGCATCTTAGTCAAAACTTATTCACTTTTTATACACAAAGGTAACCACTTTAAACACTAAAAGCACTGCAAATTTTATGCAAAAAGGTGTCGAGAATGTAGAGCTACAAATTATAGAAATGTTGGATTTCAATGCCATTTAGTTTGACACTGAAAGTAGGAAAGTCAACAGTTACCTCTCAAGTGACCCACACACCACAACCAACTAAGGGTACAACGGTAAGTAATCTCTCACCAAAAGACAAACAAAACCACAAAAAACCAAAATATGTGAGTAAAGAAAGAAGAAAGTTCACAACCCAGCATCACAGACTAAGCTATACTAGTATGTTTAAGAGAGTACTTTCATCTTCAAGTACATGACGACAGTCAAGCCTAACAAAGTTCACACGAGCATATGACATGATAAACCAACATCATAAAAGGATAAACATAAGCATGATCAATTTGTCAACATGATTGCTAAGCAAAAGCAGACTTGCTAAGTAAAAACTTAATATGAAAGATAAGATATAGCACTGAATGACTTTAGCACCAACACCTAATAAGCTTGTAACTAGGATTCTTAATAGAGTGCTAATAACTAGGTTTTACAGTTAACGCAAGCTTTATTTAGAGTCTGCAAAATAAAAGTCACTAGGGAGTAACTAATTCAAACAAGAACTAAATTGCTATCAATCAACTAACTTCATCACCTTTTGGACCATGATCAAGTAATAGTTATTTCTAGTCGCCGCTTCAATTTGAATCAATTTCACCAAGAACCTTCAAGTTCCATGGAAATGTGAAACCTTTAGCTTTTAAACCAGCGAGAGTCTGCCAACAAAAAAGAAAAACGAAAATGAGAATGTTGCAATGCCTCAAGTTAAAATAAAAATAGATTTGCTTGCAGTTATACCCCTCAAGACCAAATTGTTTCTATTCATACTAGTGACGCTAATCATATTCAAACAACCACTAAAACAAAACTTGTACCTGTAAGATTGATTCGCTGATTATAACCTCCTTGACATGGCCAACGCTAAGTAGGAAATCTTGAAGTATCTCTTCATTCGTTTCATCAACCAGTTTCATACTTTCTGTAAAATACGCTTGGTAATAAGCTAATTCAACTTCAATTACCGAAGACACGTTTAGCAACACAAGCTTTCCTAACGGAAAACAATCTTAGATCGTTAGCGACAAGATATACGGAGCATTGATTAGGACATAATATATCTCCGGAACAGCGCATCCAGAGAACACCAAGTTCTTAACACTCTTGTTAGTAATATCAAGTAGATCAAAACCATATCAACGATGCAGGATCAAAGTTTCCAAAAGAGGACTTCCGGATAAAATATTTGTAATCGAAACTTGGTCTAAAATTGTATCTTCAATACGCAAAGTCCTAAGGTTTTCCCAACTAACAACAACTGCTTGTGTAAATACGCATTTATACAATGTGAGATGGATAAAACTTGAAGAGATAAAAAAAAAACTCTGGTAACAGAAACCACCCATTGTCGTGAGGAACCAATCTCAAATATAAATCAACCTCTTGAACACTCTGACTAATAGCATTACGAATACAATTGTTGACTTGGGATTTAGTCTGATTGGTGTAAAAGGCGTGCAGTTTGAATCTCTTTAGGTTGTCCGATTGACTTAATATCCTTTCGAGGGACGAATAGAATTGAGGGATATTATAACTAGATTGAGGGATATCTATAATGAGATTATAAACTTGTTGATTCCAAATATGTTGCCATCGTTTGGAAAGTGTACCTGTTCTTATTGCGTATTTTATGTCACCTAAACGAGACAGGATTTCAACAATCAGGCAATCTGGTAATAAACTTATTCGATCTTCTCCTTTCATCACTTCAATTACAATGGCACCTACACTGACCCTCTAGTTACTTTACCAAATACACACAGAGATGGTTTTAAAGGGGAAAGGTGAAATGAAGTTTTTCTTTTGCCCCTCAACTTTTAAAGAGGTTATATATTTGTCCTACAAGAAATTTCATAATCATATAACGAAGGGAATTGATTGGGACACTTTCATTTTTGATTGGCACACTCATATGTACAACCTGATGAAGCATGATTAATGTACAACTATTTAATGCATAGTTTGGAGTGTGTCAATCAAAAGTGAGAGTGCAAATCAACGAAACCTATATGAACACTTAAAACAAAAAAAACCAAAAAACCGAAACTTGAAAAACCTAAAAACTCATTTATTACGGTGTAGTTTTGGTTATCATGTACCCGTGTTTATTTGAATCAAACTAAACCAAATCGTGTACATAATCATTAATAATTTTACGCTCATAAATTTATATTGTATCATATTAACTAACAGACATAATACCCGTGCACGTACGCGATTTTGATTATAGTGTGTATATAGAGGTGAGATCCTTGTAGATCACCATCTATTCAAAGAACAAAAGAACATGTCCATTGATCTCATCTCCATCCAATGGCTATTATCAAACCTTTCAACCATGTATAAACCCCAAAAATCACCTCCTACCCCTCATTTAATTATTCACTTTCTCTCTCCTAAAAAACACACGCCCCGTACCCACCTACCCTCCCTACCGGAAAAACAACAACCACCGCCGGGAAACCAACAAACCTCGAAAACACCAAAAACCATCACCGAAAACATAATAACCACGCTTCATTCTAGTAATCTAAATCAGCCGGAAACACAACAACCTCGCCGGAAAACACCACAAACCTCGCCGAAAAACTGTAACAACCATCGCCGGAAATCACAAAACACAAATCGATATCTGAAAATCACAAATCGATCACCGAAAATCACACAATCACCATTGTAGATAGTAATTAAGATCTATTATTCGTTAAAAATGGTTGAAAAGTAGTTAATTGATGTTATAGAAGTGCAAAAATAGATCCATCTACAAAAACAAGTCGTTGAATTAGAGAATGAGCTTGAGTCACATCCAGAAGATGAAGTTCAGATCTAATAGATGTTGTAGAAGAAATTACAGGTAAAATCACATGTGATTCTTCTGTTGCAGTGTTTTGTTATGAAAAAAGGTAAATCATGTGTGATTCGCTCCTTATTGTGGTAGACTGAATCAAATAACACTATTTTGATATAAAAAGGGGAAAATCACATGTAATTATGGTGTTGTAGTGTTTTGTTATGAAAAAAAGTAAATCACGTGTGATTTGCTTATTATTGTTGTTGACTGAATCAAATAAGTCTATTTTTATATGGAAAACGGCAAATCACATGTGATTCTGGTGTTGTAGTGTTTTGTTATGAGAAAATGGAAATCACATGTTATTTTCTCTTTGTTGCTATAGACTGAACCAAGTGTGAATGAATTTTAATATATCAAGGTGTAAATCACATGCGATTCAGTTGTTTGATTATCCTAAATCTCACGTGATTTTGCGCTTTTTATATACATAAATGGTTTAAAATTATGTTGTTAGTCTTAGATTTGTGGTCTTTAGAATTATAAACGTAAATCACGAGTGATTATGTTGTTGTAGTGTTTTGTTATGAGAAAACGTAAGCCACATGTGATTTGCTCTTTGTTGTTGTAAATTGTATCAAATTTGATTGTATTTTGAAGTAGAAAGTAGTAAATCACATGTGATTATGTTGTTGTACTGTTTTGTTATGGGAAAATATAAATCAAGTGTGATTTTTTTCTTTGTTGTTATAAATTGAATCACTTGTGATTCAGTTTTGATCTAGAAATAACCAGGTCAGACTTTTATGTTTGTTTACTTGAAAGTATGAATTATTAATTTGTTGTGAGATTCTTTTATCAGAATCACATGTGATTCGTATGTGAATCACATGTGATCCATGTAGACTCACATATGTTCCATATACAGGATCACCTAGAATGAATGAGATGAAAGGTGTGAATGAAATGTCCGGATGGAAGGGACGTCCGGATGGAAGGGACGTCCGGATGGAAGGGACGTCCGGATGGAAGGGACGCTCGAATGAAGGGGACAACCGGATGAAAGGCACACCCCATTAACCACCAGGTAATAGCCATGTGCGCATGCACACATACTACCCCCGAATTTAAGGGACATGTTCCCCGATATTACGGAATCTTGTCCCCAATGATGACGTCAGCTACAGTAACTTGGGCACTATAAATACAACCACCCTGGGTGGTAAAAAACACACACCATCCACCACTCTACTTTCTCTCTCTACTTTATCTCCTCTGCCGGAGGGGACGCCCACATGTTGGGTCCTTCATCCTGGATCCTTCATCACCAGTCCTTCCTAACGGAAGACACATCCCTTCATGTTATACCATACCCACATTTATACCACCTATATTATATGCATACTCTCTCAAATAGAACACTAACTTGACCGTTGGAGGGTGGTCTCGGGGCTCCGGCCTCGAGGCTCCTTCTAACCGGTTCTTTTATGTTTGTAGCACGCTTCTATGCTCGGGAAAGAGGATGAACGGCACGTGGGAGCCGTCAAGATCAACCCGACGGAAATATGCTTAAACAGGCATCATTTTAAGTTCACATCTTTTGCTTTAGGTCTGAGTTTTGGATTATTTTCGTCTTAATATTTTTTTATTTACAGTACAAAATATTTTGATGTTGTTTAGGGATGTTTAAATGATAAAGAATACCACCATTTTAAAAAAAATTAAGCCATGTTGAAATGATACAAAAACAACACCAACTATGAAATCACCCAGCCAACCTTCCCGCGGTGATCTTTTCTTTTATTAATCAATGGTACAAAGAAGATAAGTCCCCAACACAGGTTCTTGCCAAAACAATTACAAACAAAACCTAGATAGTCCCCCTAAAGGATTCTATCTATTCTATACAAGAACTCACACAACTGTAAAGTAAAACTGGAAACAAACTAAAACTGGGATCAAGAAGATCCAACTACAAGAAACCAAAGAAACCCTAGATTTACGCTGTGAGAGCTTTGAGAGAGATGACACAAAATATCAAATGCAAGCTATGAACCCTAGATCTGGATCTCATCTATTTATAACCCATATTTCCAGTTTAGACCCTGCACTCTCAACAAAGACAAAAACAAAACAAAACTTGGTGTAAGTAGAAATATAATAAGAAACATTTATAAACCAGACCTTTATGTTTCATAAGTTTTCTAAAGAGAGTTATAATTTTAACACCCTCCCTCAAACTTATGAAACAAACATGTTAACCAGACCAATCTTCTTGGTTAACACAGTATGTTGAACTGTACCAAGAGCCTTTGTTAGAATATCAGATCTTTTGAGTCAACCTTTTATGTTTTAATCAACCCTGATGCTACCTTCTCTCTTACAAGATGCACATCAATATCAAAATACTTAGTCTTTTCATGCATCACAGGGTTTGCAGCAATTTAGATGGCAGACTTGTTGTCACAAAATAAAGTGACAGGAACAAGTCCATCCTGACCTAAATCCTGCAAAACCTTCAAAACCCACATCACTTCACAAGTGGCAGAAGCCATTGCCCTGTATTCAGCTTCAGTTGAAGACTTGGACAATGTAGCATGCTTCTTGCTTTTCCAAGATACCAAATTTCCATTCACAAAAATACAATATCCTGACATAGACCTTCTTGTCATAGGACATTTAGCCCAGTCAGAATCAGAGAAAGCAACAACTTTCACACCACTATTACTCTTAGAAAAACCAATACCACTTTTTAGAGCAAGTTTCAAATACTTAAGCACTCTTAAGCCAATACCAAAATGAGATTGCAAAGGTGCATGCATATGCTGACTTAAGCATTGATCATCATAAGAAATATCGGGTCTAGTCATAGTAAGATACATCAATTTCCCAATCAACTTTTGATAACTAGTGACATTCCGTAAGTATTTATCACCATCAAACTCCTTATGAGACAAAACTTAATTTTCAGGAAGAGGATTCATAACAGGCCTACATGCAAGTAACCCATATTCATACAACATATCTAAACAGTATTTCCTTTGGTTTAGACACAACCCAGACTTAGTTATTAAGACCTCTATACCCAAAAAATAATTCAATTCTCCCAAATCTTTGATTTTAAACTTTTTGCTCAAAAACTCTTTAAACCTTTTCATTTCCACTTCCGAATTACCAGTTAACACAAGATCATCAACATAAACCAACAAATATGAACATATATCCCCCTTTTTTAATATATAAAGAATGATCACTTTTTGATTGCACAAAACCAACTTCAAACACGACCTCAACCAACTTATGATTTCATTACCTGGGAGCTTGTTTTAAACCATACAAAGATTTTTTTAATTTGAAAACCTTATTATCGTTTTCTTTAGAAATATCAGGAGGAGGTAACATGTATACGTCCTCATTTAAATTTCCGTACAAAAACGCATTATTAACATCCATTTGGAACAACTTCTAATCTTGCTGAACTGTAAGATCAATCAAGCACCTTACAGTTCCTATTTGAACTACAGGACTAAAAGTTTCCTCATAGTCAATACCTTCCTTTTGATTAAACCCCTTAGCAACAACCCTTGCCTTATATCTTTCTATGTCCCCAGTAGACTTACATTTGATTTTAAACACCCATTTACTTCATATTGGTTTTCTACTAGCAGGAAGCTCAACTAATTCCCAAGTGGCATTCTCATATAAAGCACTTATTTCATCATTCATGGCATTAATCCAATTAATGTCTTTTGAAGCCTCTTCAAAAGAAGTAGGTTCAGCAGACTTATTCATGTTAGACACAAAGCAAAAATTATCAGCATTTATCACATGGTGATTAGCATATCTGCTTAAACCATACTTAGCATATTTGGTAACTTAGAAGATCTTTTAGATCTTCTTAGGCCATTCTCCTCTGTTTGAGTCTCAGGAACATTTTGAAAAATAGGAACCTCTAATAGTGGACAGCATTGCCCTCAGAATGAGTGTTTTCATCTACAGGAGTTTCAGTATGTGTATTATCATTTCCAGTTTGAGAAGTGGGATTACTATGAACTGGATCAACTCTTGAATCGCCACTTTCAACTTCTGGTTGATACATACTACCATCTTTACTACCAGAAGGACCTTCCTCTTCATCATTGGGACTTGGAGCAGAAGTTTTAGGTTGTGTTTCAAACTCAACAAAATCAAAAAAGTTTAAACTAGAAACATCAGACTCAACCTCAGACTCAAAAAACATTTTTAGAATTACCCATTTTATACGAAAAAACTGTCTTATAGAATTTCACATCCCTGGAATACAAAACTGTTCTATTTTCAAGACTGAATAATTTATAAGTTTTTTTCCCACTAGCATACCCAATCAAAATACATTTTTCAGACCTATAGAAAACTTATCAGACTCTTTGACAATACGAGCATAACACAAACACCTAAAACTTCTTAAGTAAGAAAGGTTAGGTTCCCTACCATAGACAAGACAAAAAGGAGATTTTCCATTCAAAATAAAGGAAGGCAGCCTGTTAATAAGATAAACAGCAGTTAAAACACATTCAGGTCAAAACATAAGAGGAATCCCTCCCTGAAACATAAGACTTCTAGCTACATTAAGCAGATGTCTATGTTTCCTCTCAGCTATACCATTCTATTGAGGTGTATATGCAACGGTAGTTTGATGCACAATACCCATTGTGTCTAAAAAAGTACTCATTTTATGATTCACAAACTTTATCCCATTATCAGACCTAACTAATTTAATTTTCTTGTTAAACTGAGTTAAGACAAGATTATAAGAACTGACAAACATAGGAAAAACTTCATCTTTAGTCTTAAGCATATACACCCATACAGACCTAGTATAGTCATCAACAACAGTTAGGAAATATCTAAAACCCTCCCTGCTAACCACTCTATAAGGCCCTCATACATCAAGATGAATTAACTGGCCAAAAACTTTAGACTTATTTTTACTTAAGGGAAAAGGTTCTCTAATTTGTTTAGCTTTATGACAGATTTCACAAGGACTTTCATGATTAATATGACTTAGATTCAAAGACCCTTTTAAAAGTTATAAAACCTGGTTAGCAGCGTGTCTTAGCCTATTATGACAGACATCTTTAGAAACATGACAAATAAAAAACTCACTTTGATTCACAGAAGCACACTTATTGAATTCATTATCAAAGACATATAATCCACTAAACTCACTACCAGTCCCCAGAACTCTCCCCTCTTTCAAATCCCGGATACGACATTTACATTTATCAAAACTAACACTCAATTTGCTGTACTTAATCAATTTATGCACAGACAATAGGCTGACACAATACTCAGGCACAACAAGAACATCAAACAAAACCACATCATTATTCAGTTTTAAATTCCCCATGTGTTATTTGGGCAAGAGTTCCATTAGGATGACCAACTGTTAGTTTTAACTTAGAAACATCAACAATGTAAAACATGTTCTTAGTGTTGTTAGTTATTGATGACATCAAATAACGTCTATTTTATAGCATCATTTATCCCATGTAATTAACCCATTTTATGTAATTATTGCAAAGAATTGTTACTTAATCGTTTGTATTTGAGAATTGCAGTAATTATGGAGTACTTGGTGAAAGTTAACTAAAAGGCATGCTTTCTGGAGCTTAAACGAAGATATTTGAAGATTACTGTTCTGACAACCAATGCGCCGTATCCATCAAGGAAGATACAACGTAGCTGTACCGGCACTCACAAAAGACCACGAAGGAAAATAAATCCAATATGCCGTATCCAGGAAAGGCAATACGCCGTATTCAGGCTATATGGAAATAAAATATTCTGGAAGATATCAAACGTGGTCCCTACACTAAGAAACTCCCAATACGGCATATCCAAGACATTGGATACACCGTAGCGACCAGACCTTATAAATAGAAAACTCAAAAACAAGTTTTAAGTGTGCTAAATCATATTCTCGATACCTAAACCATAAAATTCGATTTTCAAAGGAGAAGAAGAGCAGAAGAGGTCGAGCAATGCTATTAATTCCATAGGAGACAACGTGTAATTTCTTGTACTCTTGTAATCGTTCAGTTTTTGGTATCATTTGTTAACTCGGTTAGTTTACCTTGGCTAAATCATTACTTTTGTATTAATTATGACGTTTGAAGGCTAATACCTTCGGGTATTAGCCGTTATTATGAAGATCTTAATGTTTGGTTTGTTTATCTCGATTTCGTAATTTATCGTTGATTGCTTGTTTATGTTTATCAATTTATACTTGTTACGTGCTTTATTATGCGACGTATCATTCAACTGGGTCTACTCCTACATATTTAATGCGCAGCAACTTCGGTGTTGTTTGGGCGTAGGCTAAGAGTCCGGGATAGCTCTTCATATTGCAATTTATATATCTAAAATCATAGGATCGCAAATATTGACCTATCCTTGCCTTTAGTTTAGTGAGCTTAGTTGAGCCATAAGGTGACCTTGGTATCAACGAGTACTGTCACACCCCGACAATGGTGAAAACTCGGGAATGCAACATAATGATCAATCATAACACAAGATAGAAAATAGAGAAAACTACATTGCATAAACTCCAAGTGCTATGAAGACCATCAACCTCGAACAAACTCGAGTGATGTCCCAAATCGCAACTAAAAACCACAATCTCTTACAATTATTCCAATTCCCTCATAGGGGTCCAAAATCCAAACTTATTCCAAATCATCCAAATACTAGAATCAAACAATAAGCAAGCAAGACTTCACATGAAAATCCATTCGGGATACTTCTAAGTCTGCTATCACAATCACCAAACTATTCTTTTTTCACTTCAACTGAAATTGATACTCAAAAACGTCAACAATAATGTTGGTGAGCTCGTATGTTTGACCTTAAACCCAAAAGTTGTGCCAATATTTCAAAAGTGGAAAATAGTGCTATATGACAGTAAATATGTGCAAACAACCTTAGCATCACTGCTAATCAATAATCATATGTCACTTACGTACCTAAAGGGCCCACCAGCTAGAGCACTAAAATTAGGGCAGGACCACACACAAATCTGGGTAGGCGTACCCATTCGCTCCAATAATCACACAAATACTGGGTAGGCATACCCATCCGCTACAAACAATCATACAACACTTAATATTCACATAGCAGTTATAAGTACATAACTTGTCCCAAAAACAAAACCACATTTCGCACAGATCAATTCAAAACATTTCAAAACACATTTGAGTATCATTTTCCCCCAACGGAAAAACAGTAAAAAGTGGGGCTACGAGAACTCACCTCAAGCAAGTCTTTAGCAACCAAATCTCAATCACACAAGCAAATGCAACGACGCCCGCACACGACCTAGTCCAGTTAATGTCCCAATTTAATCATCCAATTCCAAAACAATCTTCACGTTTGATGCATAGAGTTTAGACGCGTTGTACAATTACCCAAAACAATTTAGTGGTGTGATGGTTGACTACGTATTTCCACAATCATATCAATCTCATTCCCCGATAATACATACTTATACTATTTAGAGAAAATAGATAAGTAATATAAATATATATTTATAATTAATAATTATAAATATATCTCGACAAGTCCATTCGGTAAACCTTAGTCACTTCAAAATAATCATAATACGGTTGGAAATGAAACGTTTACTCATAATAAACACATTAGAGAAGTTTCGAGAAAAATTATATTTTTCGTCTTTTAGTGAATTTATTAAATAAATAAAATAATTAAATAATATTTTATTATTTAAAAATCAAAAATCATGTTTTTAGGAAAATTTCTAAGTATAAACTTTTTATGAAATTTCGACATGACCCGTACGCTCATACAACGTTTTCCAAGGTTTTAAACTTTATTTTCAACACTTTTTATAAATTCGAAACTTTTCGACAAAATTCCAAAATCTCAATCTTTAACGTTTACTACAACGTTTTTCCCCAAATATCGTTCAATATCACTTCGTAAATACAATTTCACTTTCAAAAGTCCCACAAAACTCTCATAACGACTAAATATCGCTTATTGGGCTTTAAGGCCCAACAAGGGTCCATTAAGATATTTATAAGTCCAAAACACAATCCAAGTCCAAAACCAAGGTCCATTTACATACATAAGCTTATACCAATAAGTAGAAAATAATTCGGACCACAATAAGCCCTCCCATTAAGCCGCGGCCTAAATAGACTTATTGGATCGTGAGTCCAATAGCTCAAAAATACGTATATTAAGCTTGAAAATAAGCTAATAAGCTACATATCGCATTTGGTTACTACCATAAGCCTCAAAAATAGTCCATAACATTCACCATAACACAAAAATAATCAGAATCACTTTCCTAGTGATTTTGGAAATGGTTCGTGGCATAAAAGCCCAAAATAAGCCAATAAATAGCTTAAAAATAAGCCCGAATAAGCTATACAAGCTACTATAAAAAATAAGTATTCTAGCATCATATATTATTCAATCATCACGACCACAACATCAAAACTACAAAAACCCTCTTTTTCCTTTTTACAACATACGAACCAAACACCCTCATTTTTATTCATTTCGCTTTCAAAAATCGATTTTCACGACGATCAACTTGTACAACTAACATCTATGCATCAAAATAAACCCAAAAGGACAAACGAAATTTAAATTTAAAAACTTACAAGAAAATCTTCAAATTTGTAGATTTCGACACGAACTGGACAACTCAAACGTTGTTTAAATGAACACCCAAACACTCGTATCAACCCGGAATGTCACGTTCTCGAACAAAGTTGGAAAATATGTGGTGGTTATGGTGGTGTAGTGGCGGACGACCAAAGACACGCACACGAGTGTGTGTTTATTTTTTTGAAATGAAATGAAATTATGAGAAAATGATCTTAGTGGAAAACATATATGTGTACATCTTTAGACAAGCTTGCTAAAAAATGCCATGTTGTCCCTTGTTGACCCTATTGACCGGCCATGGATACTAGGTGGTCTCGGGTCTTCCTTTTTGTGTCGGGATCACTTAAATACTCGTAAAACTCAACCGTAAAAATACTTTTCCATTAACCTAGAGTATTTACACGACATATTTACACTTTACACCCTTCAAAACTTATTTTGACATTAACGGACGTGTCAGACTCGTTTTTTGGCATTTCTCAAAATTCACGGGTCAAACCACATGGAATACAAATAACACAATAATACCTTCCAAAAGGGATTATTAATCGTAATAAACCACAATTCATCACAATTCTCATAAAAATCATCACCGTCAACATGATATAAAATCTCAATAAACTGACAAAAGTCAAATAGTCAAAGGACTATATATGAAATATTCAGAACACAAAAAGGCAAGGGTTAAATTCTACCCCCCCTTAAAAGAATTTCGTCCCCGAAATTCAACTACTAACATCACTAAACAAATGCGTGTACTTCAATTTCATCTGATCTTCACGTTTCCACCTGAATTCAGGGCCACGTTTCGAATTCCACCGAACCTTGACGATGGCAATCCTACTACGCTTCAACTTCTTAAACTCTCTATCTAAAATTTCCACAGGCTCTTCTACAAAATTCAACTTAGCATCAACTCGAATCTCATTCAAAGGCACTTGCAGTGTTGGGTTAGCCAAACACTTCTAAAGGTTCGACACGTGGAATGTGTCATGAACACCGTTCAACTCCTCAGGCAAATCCAACCGATAGGCCATAGGGCCTACCTTTTCAATAATCTCAAAAGGTCTAACAAATCTAGGTGCTAACTTCCCTTTCTTCCAAAAGCGTACTACACCTTTCCAAGGCGACACTTTGAGTAAGACATAGTCACCTACACTAAACTTTAGAGGCTTCCTCCTTTTATCAGCATAACTTTTTTGGCGATTACGCGCAGTCTTAAGTCTATCCTTAATCTGCGAGATCTTCTCAGTAGTCTCTTGTACTAACTCAGTTCCTATCAACTGACCTTCTCCAACCTCAGCCTACATAATTGGCGAATGACACTTTCTACCATACAATGCCTCAAACGGAGCACATCTCACACTAGCATGATAACTATTGTTATACGAAAACTCAACCAACGGAAGATGAACATCCCAACTTCCTCCGAAGTCCAGGACACACGCTCTAAGTATGTCTTCCAAAGTCTTAATAGTATGCTCACTCTGACCATCAGTCTGAGGGTGATAAGCCGTACTCATTTCTAAACGAGTTCCTAATGCCTCTCGCATTGACTGCCAAAACCTTGATGTGAAACGACTATCACGATCTGATATAATCGAGATTGGCACACCATGTCTAGCAACTATCTCATTAAAATACAATCTAGCCAACCTCTCCATCTTATAATCCTCACGCATAGGTAGAAAATAAGCAGAATTAGTCAATCGGTCCACAATGACCCAGATTGTGTCATGCCCACTACTAGTTCTAGGCAACTTAGTCACAAAATCCATAACTATTCCTTCCTATTTCCATACAGGAATCTCAGGTTGTTGGAGCAAGCCAGATAGACTTTGATGCTCAGCCTTAACCTTTAGACAAGTCAAACACTTACTAACATACTCATGAAGCCAATTACATCCAATATGAAGATTATCAAAACCAAGATTCTCATAATTTGTTTTCTCGTCAATCCCATTATGATCCTAATGATTCCGAGAAATTCGCTCACAGAATTAACAATGGTTTTTGTAAGAAATGATCTCGAGATTTCACAAACGTATCCTAGGCATGAACCTGTTCATTGGAAACTCTATGACAGCGGCGATCGTAAAACTTCCAGTGTTTTACCCAACAAAAAGTCTAAAACCGTCAACCAAGAGCCTCAAGCTAAAACAGATCTTGAAAAATCAATCACTAAATTCTTGGATGGTCAAAGAGTTACAAATATATTTTTCAAGAACAATGTTAGCGATATTATTTTAAAAATGAAGCAAAATAAAAAGAATTTCCAAATTAAAATTAAAATGATGGAAAGAAAAATGGATGAGTGGTCGAAATCTCAAAACATGTCTTTAGAACAAACCAATTCGACTGAACCACCACCTCCTCCTCAAGCTCACACCGAGCACATGAATGCCGTATTCACCGGGAGTGGAAAGCCTAATGATTCTTCGAAAATTCAAAAAGATCCACCATCTTCTATCATCGTTAACAATAAAATAAAAAAAGACCGCCCTATTAAGACATCAAAAAAGGGATATCACGTGGTCAAAACAGAAGAATATCCTTTCCGTGAGTACATACCAAAAATACCATACCCTAAATGTTTAAGAGTGGATCATTCCCACTTGAACCGTATCATTAAGGAATCTTAAATCAAGTTAAGTATAATAATAATAATAGTAGTAATAGTAAATAATAATAAACCTATAAAAACACACACACACACACACACACACACACACCCACACACACACACACACACATATATATATATATATATATATATATATATATATATATATATATATATATATATATATATATATATATATATAACAAAAACTTTGCAGTCTTTAAGTATGTCACGCATTCGGCCGGTGTGTTTCTTACCTCGATTTCTGCATCCAAAAAGAATGTTTCAAACTTTGTGGGTGTGTTCGCTGGAAACCCTCACGAGACTATAACTCGTCCACTCGGGACACCGAGGGGTTTAAAGGCTTGTTGCATGCGCTAAATGCAACCGTGGTGCCTACGAAAGTGCGCTTTTGTATTTAATATTTTTCTTGTAGTTGTGTCTATTTTGCAGATTAAATAAAACAAGTGGAACTTGGATTGGTGGTTGGCATTTTACACTTGAAGACTTATATAATTGGAGTATTATATTACATGTGGTAGAATACACATGCTCGGCGTTCCGTTTTGCGCCATATTTTTAGAATTCAACAAAGAAATTAAGAACCCCGGAAAGTACCGTTTTCTCTTAATTTTCCCTATTTTCTATATTTATCAGTTCTCACATTGAGGGCAATGTTCAACTTAAGTGTAGAGAGGAAACAAATAGGAAAAATTAATCATGTCCCTCCATGTTTGCCTTGTAGAAAATTTTAAACTTTCAACTGATATTTTCTGGAAAAAATTTAAAAAATTTATATATTGCTTAAAAAACGTATACGCTTAGTAAGGCAAATCCAACCGGATTGATATTTTAACTAGCACAAAATCAACCCACTTAAATTGTAAAGTTCGCCTCTAGATCTTAAGGAATTTGGGTATCTATCTTTGATACCCAAGATAATTTTTACCTTTAGCTTGTTTGAGTTAGGGTTGAATGCAGTCATATGTGTCTATTCCGTCATTACGGATGTGTACGTATGGTCTTTGTCGCCTTTTCTGAAACATTGGTATTGGTATAAAGTTATATGAGTGGGCTGGTAATTTAGTAGCTCCAGAACTTGTGCTTGATCATCATTTACTAGATCGCGGTGAGGTTAATTTATAGACAAACTCGTATGATGAGAGGTGAAATAAATTCCTATGTAATCATGTATCTGCAGCACTCGCTTTTAGTGTTGAGATCCCCAAAGCAAAAAAAATATGCTCGATGAAGAAGAAGTTTTGTGCCAGCGTTAGTTATCGCATTATCTGGAATAAAAAAATTATAAAAAAAGAAAAAAAAGACGAAAAAGAAAAAATAATAAAGTTCAAAGTATAAGGCAAAGTTCTGGCACATAGAATCAAGTATCTGCTATTCACCCTCATCATTATCACGTTTTGCCTCTTTGAGATTTCTGTCTAGGTTCTCACGCCGCAACGGGCATGTTTATGTGTCTAGTACAAGCATATGGTAGAGACCTAGATTATGTCTGTGCAATTGAGTGACTTTACAAATATAAAACCCTATCTGAGTGACTCATGTGAATTCAAAAACAAACACTTTCCGTATGTGAGGTGCTCTGTTATATGTCTATGCCTGAAAAGTTATAAAACTGGTAAACACTTGTTAATGCTAATTTTTTTTTCACGTCACAATAAATGATCTTGTTTACTCGCTTTGATTGCTTGAGGGCAAGCAACAGCTAAGTGTGGAGGGATTTGATAACGCCTAAATTATACATGTTTTCGGCGGCGTTATTTGCATTTATTTGATCATTTCTTGTGAACTTTTGATACTTAATCAAGTATATTTGCTATTATATGTTCTAGGTATGTGTCGTGGAATAAAACGGAAGAAAACACGAAGAATTGAAGCTTAAACAAAGAAATAACTAAAGCTGAATGATCTCCCGACACATGTTCACTGTTTTGGTCATAACTCGGTCATACAAACTCCGTTTTAGTTGGTTCAAGCGGCCACGCGAGCGGAATTTAATTGTCTACAACCATATAAAAGGCCAACTGTTAAATATGACCAAAAGTACGCCGCACTTGCAGAAAGTGCGGCACACTTTCCACCAGAACTGAAAAGTCTTTTAACACTCAAAGTGCGGCGGTTTTGGCAAAAGTGCGACGCACTTTTGAAGCGGTGGAGAGAATCAAATACAATTAAATGCTAAGTGCATTAACTCACGAAGTGCGGCACATAAATAAGTTTGTGTAGCGCACTTTGGCCCATTTTTAGCCTATAAATACAACCCCTAATCACCTCATTCCATTTATTCTCACACACAAACTTTCACTTCGTTTGGAACCATTAGAATAGGTGTTTTTGGTGATCTTGGCTTGACAAACCAAGAAACTAAATACTTCTTCAAACCACCATCGTCCACCATCACTCTCCACCATCAATTTTTAGATTTTAGTCCATCCAAGGAAGTAGCATTGAAGTGTAATTCGAGTCTATAAGCGATTGTGACAGAATTGTTTATAGTTTCCGAGTTTACTTTGAATATAATATAGTTTTTATTGGGAAAACTTATGAAATCATCAACATTTGATCTTGAAGTATAAATATTGTTTATCTTATGAATATGATCTTTACTAAATTCATGATGAATGTTATGTGTTTTGTTACTTGTTTGATCAAGGAGTAGTCATCTTGTGTTTGTTTGGGTAATATGTGATCTTGGATATGGAGCGTTTGAATATGTGTTTATTGAAATGGTTATACCATTGATTTTTTAAGTGTAAAGGCCAAAATGATACTTATAAACTTATGTTTTATCCTTCCACTTACTATATTGGTTATAATAACTTATAAAGGCCGAAAGGATTTGTTGTTATTAATCGATATAATCACTTGTTATATTTAAAGGTCGAAAGGATTTATAACTTGCGATATCTTTATTTTATAAAATTATAAACACTATCCTAAACACTTCATTATCTAAGTGATCATTGCCTAAACAAACCTACTTTAATCATTTGCTTGAATCATCCTTTTATTCGATATATGCAAAATTTGGTTAATTTGATCCGTGACAATCTTATTAACCTTAGCACCTTAATTACAAACTGTGAAAACTTCAATTCCCGTGGAACGACCTGGACTTACCTAAAGCTATACTATACACGAACGGGTATACTTCTCGAGTGTTGTGTTTTTAGTAAAAATCGGTATTTGTAGTATTATAAATTTAAAGCTTGGAAAACACACATCAACACCCGCACACGACCTAGTCCAGTTAATGTCCTAATTTAATCATCCAATTCCAAAACAATCTTCACGTTTGATGCATAGAGTTTATACGCGTTGTACAATTACCCAAAACAATTTAGTGATGTGATGGTTGACTACATATTTTCACAATCATATCAATCTCATTCCCCGATAATACATACTTATACTATTTAGAGAAAATAAATAAGTAATATAAGTAAATATTTATAATTAATAATTATAAACATATCTCGACAAGTCTATTCGGTAACCTAAGTCACTTCAAAATAATCATAATACGGTTGAAATTGAAACGTTTACTCATAGTAAACATATTCGAGAAGTTTCGAGAAAAATTATATTTTTTGTCTTTTAGTGAATTTACTAAATAAATAAAATAATTAAATAATATTTTATTATTTAAAAATCAAAAATCATGTTTTAGGAAAATTTCTAAGTATAAATTTTTTACGAAATTTCGACATGACCCGTACGCTCATACAACGTTTTCCAAGGTTTCAAACCTTATTTTCAACACTTTTCGACAAAATTTCAAAATCTCAATCTCATACGTTTGCTAAAAAGTTTTTCCCTTTTAATATCACTTCATAAATACATTTTCACTTTCAAAAGTCCGACACAACTCTTATAACGACTAAATATCTCTTATTGGGCTTTAAGGCCCAACAAGGGTCCATTAAGATATCTATAAGTCTAAAATACAATCCAAGTCCAAAACAAAGGTCCATTTACATACATAAGCTTATACCAATAAGTAGAAAATAATCTGGACCACAATAAGCCCTCCCATTAAGCCACGGCTTAAATAGACTTATTGGGCCGTGAGTCCAATAGCTCAAAAATACGTATATTAAGCTTGAAAATAAGCTAATAAGCTACGTATCGCATTTGGTTACTACCATAAGCCTCAAAAATAGTCCACAACATTCGCCATAACACAAAAATAATCAAAATCACTTTCCTAGTGATTTTGGGAATGGTTCGTGGCATAAAAGCCCAAAATAAGCCAAGAAATAGCTTAAAAATAAGCCCGAATAAGCTATACAAGCTACTATAAAAAATAAGCATTCTAGCATCATATATTATTCAACCATCACGACCACAACATCAAAACTACAAAAACCCTCTTTTTCCTTTTTACAACACACGAACCAAACACCCTCTTTTTTATTCATTTCGCTTTCAAAAATCGATTTTCACGACGATCAACTTGTACAACTAACATCTATGCATCAAAATAAACCCAAAAGGACAAACGAAATTTAAATTTGAAAACTTACAAGAAAATCTTCAAATTTGTAGATTTCGACACGAACCGGACAACCCAAACGTTGTTTAAATGAACACCCAAACACTCGTATCAACCCGGAATATCACGTTCTCGATCAAAGTTGGAAAATATGTGGTGGTTATGGTGGTGTAGTGGCGGACGACCAAAGACACACACACAAGTGTGTGTTTATTTTTTTGAAATGAAATGAAATTATGAGAAAATGATCTTAGTGGAAAGCATATATGTGTACATCTTTAGACAAGCTTGCTAAAAAAATGCCATGTTGTCCCTTGTTGACCCTATTGACCGGCCATGGATCCTAGGTGGTCTCGGGTCTTCCTTTTCGTGTCGGGATCACTTAAATACTCGTAAAACTCAACCGTAAAATTTACCCCAAAGTTAATTAGCATTTTTATTCACCTTAAAAATACTTTTCCATTAACCTAGAGTATTTACACGACATATTTTCACTTTAAAACCTTTCAAAACTCATCTGGACATAAACGGACGTGTAGGACTCGTTTTTTGACATTTCTCAAAATTCACGGGTCAAACCACCCGGAATACAAATAACACAATAATACCTTCCAAAAGGGATTATTAATCACAATAAACCACGATTCATCACAATTCTCATAAAAATCATCACCGTCAACACGGTACAAAATCTGAATAAACTGACAAAAGTCAAATAGTCAAAGGACTATATATGATATATTCAGAACACAAAAAGGGCAAGGGTTACAAGTACGTTCTTATTCCATTGGTAAGGACTCGGACAGTGGACTACTAGTATATAAAGATCCGTTAAGCAGTAAGTGAGTAAAGTCTCTATGAGCTAGGGTTTAACATGATCACCATTGCTTTAATCCCTAAGATAGATTATACTCAGCAAATAAGGATGCTTTATGCGGATGCGTTTAATTGTGATAGAATTCTACATGTCTAGGTCTTAGGAAAAAGTACCGCCTAAGTCTTAAGAATGATATTGGTGGTGTAGTGGCGGACGAACACACACACACTCTTATGTGTGTGTGTTTTTTTTGAAAATGAAATGATAAGGATTATGAGAAAATAATCTAGTGGAAGCATATAATGTGAGAAAAACTTTTGACAAAGGAGCTAAAATTAAGCCTCCTTGTCTCTCTTTCTTACTATGACCGGCCATGGGATCCAAGGGAGTCTCGGGCCTTTCTTTTCGTGTCAAGATCACTTAAATACTCGTAAAACTTAACCTTAAAATTTACCCCCAAAGTTAATTAGCGTTTTTATTCACCTTAAAAATACTTTTCCATTAACCTAGAGTATTTACACGACATATTTTCACTTTAAACCCTTTCAAAACTCATTTGGACATTAACAGACGTGACAGACTCGTTTTTCAGCATTTCTCACAAGTTCACGGGTCAAACCACCCGGAATACAAATAACACAATAATACCTTCCAAAAGGGATTATTAATCACATTAAACCACAATTCATCACAATTCTCATAAAAATCATCACCGTCAACACGGTACCAAATCTGAATAAACTGACAAAAGTCAAATAGTCAAAGGACTGTAAATGAAATATTCAGAACACAAAAAGGGAAAAGGTTACAATTACTATTCTGACTACCAATACGCTATATCCATCAAGGAAGATACGGCGTATCTGTGCCTGCACTCACCAACGACCATAAAGGACACAAGACCAATACGCCGTATCCAGGAAAGGCAATACGCCGTATTCAAGCTATATGGGAATAAAATATTTTGCAAGATATCAAACGTGGTCCCTACTCCAAGAAACTTCAATACGTCGTATCCAAGTCATTGGATACGCCGTATCGACACCGACTCCAGACCCTATAAATACAAAACTTAAAAATGAGTTTTAAGTGTGCTAAATCATATTCTCGATACCTAAACCACAAAAGTCAATTTTTAGAGGAGAAAAAGAGCAGAAGAGGTCTCGCAACGCATTCTAATCCATAGGAGACAACGTGTAATTTCTTATACTTTTGTAATCGTTCAGTTTTTGGTATCATTCGTTAACTCGGTTAGTTTACCTTGACTAAGCTATTACTCGTGCTATAATTATGATGTTTGAAGGCTAATGTTTCTATACTAATTGATATAATTATTATAAAGTGGCCTCGGTAATACCATTATTAAGAAGGGTTTGAATGTTTGGTTTTTGTTTATATCTTGATTTTTTAATTTAATCGTTTGTGCTTGATTAAGTTTTATCAATTTATACTTGTTTACGTGCTTTTGTATGCGACCTAACATTCAACTGGATCTAGTGATACGGATCAAGTAATCTAGATGCCAGGATAGCTCTCCATATAGTGATTTATACATCTAGAATTATAGGATCACAAGTATTGTCCTTCTAAAACCGTGCTAAGGATACACTTCTGGCTTAACTAGTTGACGGAAATTGCCTTTGGTTTATTGAACAAGTTAACTAGCATGTGAACCTAGATTATTCAACAAATAACGTTCTGATTCCATTGGACAAGTGGACTTACTAGAGTATAAAATACCATAAAACAGTACGTGGGTAAAGTTCACTATGAGTAAAGGGTTTAAACAGAAAAAGATAACAATGCCTTTAATCCCTTAAATAGATTATAATCAGCAAAGTAAGGAGTTTTATGCGGATACTTTAATTAGTGACAGAATAATGTTCTGAGTCTTAGATGAAGTCACGCCGCTAAGTCTAAGAAAATATGTCCACCTCGAGATAAGTAATACATTGCACTGAATAAACAAACAACCTCTAATCGAATTATATGATGGGTAAATACAGTTTTCTATTATAAGGATTGACCGCTCTTTTAAATTCTGTTAATTTGCTTGTATGGGTTAAAGTGTCTTGAATTGATTGTAGTAACCACCAAACCCGTGCCAGTCTCTCAAGCTGAAACCCTCCTTTTACCTGTTAGAATTAGGATTAAAACTAACATAGGATTAGCATAGGTTTGACTTAGATTAAATAAACTTAGATTAGTAAACCAAAATATTCATAGGTTTAGCATAGATTAGACTAATTTAGATTAGAAAAACCAAAGTATTAATAAATTGAAAGTGTTTCTCGCTCTTAGTGATCGACACCCAACTTACCACGAAACTCCCACCGACCGGGTACACTGCATGTTAAAGTGTTATTTTTGGTTAAGTCGGCAAAATATAAATTTAAAACTTGAATCATAATTTACAACCACACAACGACACATCAAGTTTTTAGCGCTGCTGCCTGGGAGTGAAAATTAATCTTGATTTTTATTTGATATTTGGTTTTTAGCATTAGATTAGATTAGATCAAACCCTTAGGATTAGTGTAATTTAGATTAGTGTATAATTTTGTATATTCTGTATATTTGCTTGTATATTTGTGTGTTTAATTTTTTGCGTGTTTTAATTGTTTTCTCTAATACACTGTTCTGGTTGATAACTCGATACGGCGCATCCACTTACATTGGATACGGCGTATCCAACTTTCTTATCCAATACAACGTATTCTTTAAAAAAGGTTAATACGGCGTATTCAGTTCCATTGAATATGGCGTATTGATTGTCTGATACAGTAACAAATATGGTTTTTCGCATTCAATTTCTGTATATATGTGTTTTCTTTCGCCTGAGCCCATCCTACTGATTGTTTATCACTTGTTTCAGGTAGTGCATGACAAGAAGTTCGACTAAGGAACTATTTACACCTTTCAAGGATCCGAAACGAGAATTTCGATCATCTAGGAAGCACTTCAAGACGCTAAGTCTTGACGAATCGAGATCGCCTGATTTTAATCTATTTTTTGACCAAGAAGAATATTCAGAGGAAGAAGTTGCAGAAACAATGGCGGAAACTATGGAACAATACATGAGCAAAACTCGAGTCGACTATGTATTGGGAGTTGCTAGGCCTAAGATCGAGGACAAGGATAATTTTGAGCTAAAAGACTAATTTCTTAAGGAACTACGTGACAACACCTTTAGCGGTTCGGATCATGAAGATGCGAACGAACATATTGAGAAATTTCTTAAGATCGTAGATTTATTTCACATCCCTAATATTACTATAGACCAAGTGATGCTTAGAGCCTTTTCTATGTCCTTAACTGGAGCCGCAAGTCGTTGGCTAAGAAACAAACCATCTGGTTCGATTACAACTTGGAAATATCTGAAGATAAAGTTTCTAAGCAAATATTAACCACTTGCTCATACTGCAAAGAAAATGGAGGAGATCAACAACTTTCAGCAAGAACCGAATGAAAACCTCTATCAATCTTGGAAGCAATTTAAAGAACTCTTGATGAAGTGTCCTCAACACTATTTAACAGAGATGCAGGAGGTAGTTTTGTTCTATAATGGATTGGATGTTCCAACTAGATAAATTCTTGATTCAATAGGTACCATACCATCAAAGACTGCTGCTAATGCAAAGGTAGCCATCCAAGAAATGGCTGAATACCCTCAGAAATGGCACAATGGAACATCTAGGACCAGAAGTACTGAGACTTCTGACGGAATAGCAGCCATACAAGCACAACTCAACAATCTTGGAAGAGAAATCAAGAAAGTGAATGAAAAAGATTATGCTGCTCAAGTAGGATGTGAACAATGTAAAGGTCTCCACTACACTAAAGATTATCCACTCAAGGAAGAAGGGAAAACCCTCGAAGAAGCTTACTACACTTAATTTGGTGCACCTTTTCAAGGAGAGGGATATAGAGCAAATGCTATGGGATTCTACCAAAGGAACAATGCAAATCTTTCGTACCAAGAACGGAGGCAATCTATGGAATAAACCCTAAGCAAATTTATGAGCGAATCGGCAAAAAGACAAGAGGAGAACTCCAATTTGATCAAAGAAATCCGAGCTTTAACGGATGCTGTCATAAGGAACCAAGGAGCATCAATTATAACCTTGGAGATCCAAATCGAGCAAATGAGCAAGGTCCTACAAGAAAGAGGATTTGGATGTTTACCAGAAACTAACCCGAGAGACCATGTCAAGTCGATCTCAACTATTGTTGAAGCTGATGCAAGCTTGATACACCATATTGGATCACACCAATACGCCGTGTCTACTAGACAGAATAGTACACTAATGTACGAGACAAGACAAACGACAATTCAGTTTCCAAGTCGTTTGAATGGTTACTACTTTGAAGAAAAGAAGGGATCATATGGACCATAATTCTCGGAAGCTTACTCTAAAGCTTCACATATCAATAATTCCATACCCAGAAAGGAGAAAAACCCAAGGAGTTTCACTTTACCTTACTTTATTAATAATGTTTGCTTTGATAATGCCCTTGCCGACTTAGGAGATAGTGTTAGTGTTATGCCTCTCTCGACCTACCTTAACTTAGGATTAGGCGAATTAGCTCACACTAAGTTGACAGTTGAATTAGCAGACAAGACAGTGAAATATCTAAAAGAAATTGCTAAAAACGTGCTAGTAGGTATTGGTAAGTTTGTTTTTCCCGTAGACTTTATAATTCTAGATATGCCCGAGGATATCAAAGTGCCCTTGATCCTCGGAAGACCATTTTTATCTACCGTCTATGCTAAGATTGATGTTTTCAAAACAAAGATTACTTTGAGGTTGGGGAAGAAAGAATTATTTTCAAAAGTGTTAAACCTGCGAGTAGTTTAATTAAGAGGGTCTACATGCTAAGTTTAAAAGAAAGAATGGAATTTGATTTAGAAACTAGGCTAATAGGAGAGACTTTGGTATTTAATAGATCATTAGACCCTTTCTTTAGGGATTTCATAGAACTAAACGATCTTAATGTACCATTATAGCTTAGAAGAGATCAAGTTGATGATTTAATGCCCACCATTGAGGAAGGTGAGGTAATTGAGGAATTTAGAGCTAGGAATGATGCTAGAATGGTTAGAATTTTTTTTGGATATCCTAGTGATTGCGACCACGATAAGAAGATCCGTATTGATTGTGCCCACAACTTGAAGTTTTCTTGCATGATAGGTTTTGAATTTTTACACGTTAATTTTTTCTCTATCTTGTACGTAAATATAATGTCCAAAAAGTTTCATAATTCTATAATGAAGGACAAATTGGAATATAAGGGAAATAATGTAGTTAGAGCCTTAATGAACATACCTATCTTTGTTGGAAGTTTTTTTATATTAACATATTTTGCAGTTTTAGAAGATATGGATGCTTATCGTGATGAAGGAATGGGCGATGTTATTTTTGGCGAACCGTTTTTGAGAGAAGTCAGGATTAATGCAAAACGGTTTGAAGGAATGATTACCATTTACAATGGTAATGAAAATGTTACTTACCAAATAGTGCGATCACATCCGAGGTTTAAACACCACACTAATGAACAATGCAATAAGATCCCGCCATTACTAAAGGTGAGTAAGGAAGATATGATGAATGGAATCTCGCACTCGTACCAAAAGCTCAAGAGTTTCTACAAGGGGGTCTTGAACTTAGGACCCGAATATGTCCGAGATGCGAAGATGGAAGAATGGCTCACACGCAGGCACATAAGCGTGCATGAGACCAAATGAAGACGAAGAAAAAAGTCTAACTTAAAGACTAGCTGAAACAAAAGTGCTTCCCGGGAGACAACCCGGATTGTTATTTAATTTTACCGAGTCTGTTTTTTTAGACATCAATACGGCGTATCCGCTCCATACCATACGGTGTATTGAATGTCTGGACGTTATCAGTCCTTTATTTTTATGCACCTTAAACATTATTGTCAGTTATGTCAATACGGCGTATTTATGCACATGATACGGCGTATTCAACAGACTGACTTGTATTTAGATACTTTTTTCAGGTTTCTTGATACGACGTATTCCATTTTATGGATACGCGTATTGGTCTCCTGTACAGTTTATTTAGCTTATTTAAATTAACCGTAGATACCTGAGATAGGATTTTGCATATTTTTTCTATAATTTACACAGGACCTCGCTGAAAGAAAAAAAATCGACAATGTTGGTGGAGAATCTACGATATGGAAAATTTGAAGTGTTGGAGTCTTAAAACCAAAGACCGCTGTTCAACACACAATCTTGCTCAATAACTCAACTTGGAGAATCTACCGAGTAAAATATCAGGGGAGTTTCTCTTTCTAATTCTTTTAAATTCCTGTTTTTAATGTTTTATCTATACAACGAGGACGTTGTATAATTCAAGTGGGGGATGAGAATTAGAATGATACTTGTTCTATTTTTCATACTAAAATGCTTAAATTCTGCTCAAATTTAAAAAAATTTCAAGCATACTTTTGTGAAATTACTTAATACATAACCCACACACAATAACCCTTATTAGATATTGTGAGGATTTAACCTTATCCGTTTCCAAATGTTTACCAAAATTCCACAAAAATATGAGTGTGCCGGTGATGTTGTAAACTTTAAAACTTGGCTTGGTATATCTATTCGAGACCACAAAAATGAGTATTGTGGATTTATATGGAGTAACTTGTTTAAATTGGTAAAATTCTAGGATTACACCCAAAAAGCCTTTATATGTTGTTTTATTAACTAACTACACTGGTTAGTTAAATCCCTATATAAGCTTTTTGTTTACTCTCATTTTAAGAGTATGATACCCCTAGAAAAACCAATAGAGCCAATCCTTTAGGAATAACACTAACTATCTGTTTCGTTACACCTTAGCCTATCCTGTTAGATTAAGTCTATTTATCAGTTGCTAGTTACTTAAAGTGTAAAGTATGTATTTCCCGAGTCTTGTGTCAATTTTCTATCTTTGGTACGGTTGGGAAGAAATTTGCACATTGCAAATGGGAATGTATAAAGTAGTCAAAACTCATGTATTTTTACTACCAACGCAATTATTGGTACGTCCGAAGAATAAAGAATTTCCGAAGGAATTATCCGGAGTTATTATGATCGTGAAGATGGTGAAATTACATCGAATTTCGTAGTATAATATAGTTCAAAAAAGAAATCGAAAAATTAGAAAAATCGCAACAAAAAAACAGGAGAAAAGTT
>BQNB010045192.1:31886-44428 GCA_026074375.1 Tanacetum coccineum
ATGGCTCCTAAAATTTTAACCATTCTTCTAAACACAAGGACATCCATAAAAGGATTGATCTCAGCATCTCTAGCAATTTCCCACTCTTCGGGTAAATGGCAGTCTAAGAAGTCTTTCCTAGCGTAGTAAGGGATTTGTGCGCCTACCCCGTTTGAGCTAGGGCGTGGTTTGTATGATTCCCTTTTTCTAAGCGTGGTCCAATATGGTGCTTCTTCCTCTCCTAGACCGACTCCTTTTACTCTGAATACCGACCTAGTGATCCCTTCTCCTACCGCTATTTTGGATTTTCTACAATCTATAAATGCGTTGGCGGTAGCTAAGAATCCTCTTCCTATTAGTAAAGGGGTTTTGGGGTCCTTCTTCATATCGATCACGCAGAAATTATTTAATAGTTTCAGTTTTCCTATGTGGACCTCTACGTCTTTAAATATTCCAACAGGTTAGGATTTGGTTCTGTCAGCTAACCCAAAGATATGGTTAGTCTCTTCTAATAGTCTGATGTTAAGCTTTTTGAAGAGGTATAGTGGGATTATGTTTACACACGATCCTAAATCAGCTAAGGTGTCGAAAGGCTTTTAGTTCCTTAATCTACAAGGTAGAATGAATAACCTGGGGTCTTCTATCTTTGTAGATACTTCTCATTGGACAAATGCTGACCCATTTTTGCCTAGTTCTAAGCTCTCTACATATTTATCCAGCAGGGCGTTATAGATTGGAGCGTGAGCTAGGACTTCAAGAACCGGTAGGTTAAGATGCAAATCCTGGAATTCATCCTCAAGAGTTGGTTTGGGTTCTTCTGGTTGTTGCGGTTCGATCCCTATCCCGGTCTGCAGCAGGCTTGTCTGTGAAATGTTTGCCTCCTTAGAATGTGCTTTGATAGCATTGATTGAAGTGGAGGGGTGAGATGAGTGGTATGTGCTTAATTACACATACCATTTTCCATTCTAAACAAGCTTAAATGACTAAAAACATACCAAAAATACTTTGTAGGCAGTGTGCCCGCTATTCGATCGGTGATGGCCTTTCAACACAGTGTCGATTTTGTTGGTCATCTCGCTTTGTTGTTGTTTGAAATCGGCTTCAAACTTGGATAGTCTAGCGTCTAAAGATGTCATCAACTCGGAAACCATTCCTTCTATATTCGATTGGTTGTTAATTTTAAGGACGGTTGTAAAAGGGACGGTTCGAGATCGAACCGTTGGGTTGGAATCGGTTAGGTGGGTTTGAGAGATTATTTTAGGAGTTTTGAGGTTGTCTCCACCTAAGGTTCGGTTACTTCTCCATGACAGATTGTAGGTGTCACCAAGATTGTTTTGATCGAGCTTAAAGGTATACCACTTACCTCCCGCTTTATCGGTACGCGAGGATGCGTATTCAACGAAGGCTTGTTTGAGGTTTTCCATGCAACACTGAGTGTCGTAGGGACCACTGCATATTTCACATGGGGTGGTGATTTTGTTCACTTGGGTAGGTTGTGTCAGAGCAAGATGAGCTTCCATCAAGCGTTGGACTTGATTTTCGAGCTCGATTAGACGGCGGTCGGATGTACTCGAGACATCTTAAGGCAATGCGATTGCCTTGACCGGCTTAGCGAAATCCCTTGGGTCGTTCCAACTTTCATTATCATAGAGGGCGAGGTCCTCTAATATTTTCTAGGATTCTTCGGGGTTGAGGTCACGAAGCTTACCACCGGCCGATTGGTCAATGGTTCATCTTGTGACGGGATTCACATGGTCATAAAAAAATTAGACTTGGAGCCAAAGATCGATGCCATGATGAGGGACTTTTTGGAGTAAGTCCTTGAAACGAGTCCATGCTTCGGATAAAGATTCTCCGTGATGTTGTTAGAACATTAGGATATCATTGCGAAGTTTTACGGTCCTTCCTGGTAGAAAGAATTGAGCAAGGAATCGGGTAGTAAGATCCTCCCATGTGGAGATGGATCCTGCTGGAAGGCGTTCAAGCCAATTGCTAGCTTGATCGCATAAAGAAAATTGAAATAAACGCAGCCGCTTTCTTTCCCTGTTTTTACCCTCAAGGTCAAGTGAGACCACAAGTTTAAGGAAATTCTTGAGGTGTTGATTTGGATCCTCGGACCGTAGTCCGTGGAATAAGCATCCGTTTTGCACCAACCGGATGGTGTCGGATCAAAGAGGTACCACGTTGTTCCCTTCGGGGAGCTCGATGGTATTCCTATAGCTATCGTGGCTAGGTTTGGAGTAATCTCCAATAGTACGGGGGTGATTGGATTCTCGTCTCCCATTGTGGCTGACTGAGATTATGGGTTATGAAACAATTAATACAAAGAAAAGATAGACTACGAGAAAGCTAATATACGGAATTAAAGTCTCACTTGAAAGGATTCAAGCAAGTAGAACTAAGTTAAACTATGATCAAAACCTAACTATTCCTCACGTAACGACGCCAAAAACTTGATGCGGTCGTTATAGGACTTCAACAAGAAGTTTTACAACTCCTTAGGCAGAGTACCTAACCATTGTAGTAGTAGTATAGGCACGACTCGAGGGTTGTTATCATTTTCTAGGGGAATAGGTTGGGAAGGCTTGATCACGGTCCAACATAATTCTAGGGGTTGAGAGAAAATTATTTTTGTGTTTTTATATTTATAAGAACGCAAGTAAATCTATGATTTGAGAGTTTGGTTTGTTTAACTATTAACTAAACTAATATCTAATCTACTGGTGATAACTTTATGATAATTAAATGTATTTACTTAATCATGCATTACTTATCAGATTGCTTCTCCTAATCTTGTTGCTTTTTCACACTTGTGATGATTTGTGTAAGTATTTCCTAGGTCATAAACGGATTACACGAACCCACCGTCTATTTAATATTCTGTTAAGGTAACGTACAAGTGTTGTTCCCACTTAGTTAGTGAACAATAACTATAAAGTTATCATTAACTAACCCATGGCTAGCAATTAAAAAAATAGTTTGTTGTTTGAAAAGATTTTTGTACGTAAATCAAGGTTATAAATATCGTGAGGCGTGGCATGGCAGCATGGCCAAGCCTCACGCCTTTATGAGCCATGGCGAGTCATGGCGTTTTTAAGGTGTGACTTAAGGCGGCACAAAATATGAAAATATTTATAAATTTATATATTTATATATTTATAGCATATTACAAATATATTGAGTTTACAAAATGTGTCATAAATAAGGAATAAAGTGAAGAAACTATCTTTGCATGTAATCTTTTTCATTTCTATATAAAAATACGGTTTTTATCAAAATTGAATTCAAAAAAGCCTCCACGCATCACGTTTTATCGCGTTTTTTCACTCCTCATCTTACGTCAAGCCTTAATCCCAAGCCTTGGTCTATTGCGTGGCATGAAGGTCACGCCTCGCGCCTTTGCGAGGCCTTTACGTGCCTTTTAGAACCATGACGTAAATATAGCTATTAAGTAAAATACATAAAAATAACTTTTCAACGTTTAACTCTTTTTATTAACAATTATACCCCATTGTATGCGGAACTACAATGTGGATTGAATGACAATGTGTGTGTGTGTATGTGTGATCTCCTCACTAATAACTTTGCATAAACCTAAAGTGTTATGCAAAGTTACCACTCTCCTCTCTCTGCCCAACCCTCCTCTCACTCTCCTCGAAGCGCTAGCGTTAGGGACTTAGTAGATTTGGAGGAGTAGATGTGTGTTTGTGAAAGTTATGACTTTGAATGCACAAACTTAACATCTAATACATTACAAGAGTTCTATTTATACTACCTAGGTAGGGCCACACCTATATGGGTGTTGAGCACTTATCACGGATCTAATAGGTTAGTACATTTGTACCGCCTTATCCCTATTACAATATCTATTCTAAGTATGGGACAAATGCTCTTTCCAAGTTCAGTTCCTAACAATAAACTTGTCTTATACCCTCTTTAGGATAGGTTGACTTTTAGAGATAAGAGCTTAGACTTATCTGCTTTCAAACTATCCCGCCTATTCTTCAGTCTCTTGTCTTCATGGTCTTCTAGTTGTTGAAGATCTTATGGGGCTCAATGAGTCAATTGCCATAACTCACTAAACCCATCACCTTCTTCTTTGGCTCAGGCTTCATTCACTGAGTACCACCTCACTGAATGCTAGAGTCTTTCTTATAGACTCAGGCTATGCTTCTTGAAGGTAACTCACTGAGCGACTATTCACTTAGTGACCTTGAATTGTTAAAGGAATATTACACTTAGGTTATTTTGTATTCAAATTCTAAGTGAAAGATCAGTGGGCAATCAAATTGGCCCAACAATCTCCCCCTATTTGGATATAAATATAGCCTAAGTGTTTATCAGTGTGAGTGAGTAAGTACAACTTCTTCTCACACTAAGTCTAGAAAGCAATTAAGGGATACTTATAATAAAAAGTACTTCATTAATTCGATTACAGGAACCTATCATCTATTATAAAAGATAATACAAAGATAATCATAGGAGTGCTTCATTCTACATGGTATCCTAATGCTTTTAGGTTTACTTTCTTGGATTTTATCTTTTCTTGGTCTGGGTGATCAGCAATCAGCTTTCTTAGCTTCAGGGAGAATCTTGCATTCTCTTCCGTCTTGACCATTGAGGCCATCACCAGGTATGATACAAGAGAATCTATTCTAACCTTGTGGATATCATCTCATCTTTGGAATGCCTGATCACCAAATACATCTATAAAGAAGATCCTATATTTAGGTTCTTTGATAACCATATTGTTGACAAAAGGAACACCTTTAGGGAGGCTCTTATTACATTCCAGCCCAGGCACCTTGACTTCAGGTTCCAGTTCCATATGCTTCCTCTTTCTTCCTAAGGTTTGAGATGAGGCTTGTTCAGGGACTGGAGCAGGAAGAGCAGATTGAATTCCAAGTTCCTCAGGAATTTTATTTAATCTTTCATATCTCTTGCTCAAGGATGTCATCAAGTCTTTGACAACGGAGTTCTTTTTCTTTTGTATGATTGGACCCAATTCATCCAATTCAGTGATTCCAAAGTCTGTAAACTTGAATGGGTTATGAACGTTAAAGTTTCTTTTAACATTGTTCCTGAATACAGATGCTACAATGGGTTTGGTGTTGGGATAAATTTTGACATCAATAATATGATCATTCTCTGATTCCTTAATTGTCATCGCTCCACAACACTACCTACAGCTCACCTCCAAAATCTCTCTATTCCCTAAATATCCACACCCCTTTATATGTAGAGTGCTCTTTCTTGAGGACTTCATGCTCAGCATCCTGAGCTTTCTTAAATGTTTCACCAGCCTTAGTGGAAATTGCCTCTTTTAGATCAGTTCCAAGCTTCTTTGCTTCTTCATGAACTACCTTAATTACTTCAGGCCTAGACATAGCAAGAAGTTTTTCTTCCTTAACAGCTTTCTTCATTTTCTCATCTTTATCCAAGTACTCTTGAATCTCTTGTTTAGTGAGGTAAGTTTTTTTCCCATTAATCATGAATTCAACTCTAACTTGTTCATCAGGGTCAGGACGAATGATGGTTAATGCAGGCACCAGTCTCTTTGAGGGATCCTTATCTGACTTAGTTGCAATCCCTTTTCCTTTATCAATACTTGGAGTTGCGGTGAAAGAAAACAAAGACGAGTCAAAGGAGAAGCGACTCGAAGACGTGCCGACTGTACGGGACTTTCCGGAAGTCTTTCTTGAAGACTTACCTGGATTACCACCAATACGAGAAGTTGAATTCCAAATCGACTTAGTCCCAGGTGCTGCACCTGTAGCTCGAACCCCGTATAGATTAGCACCATCGAAAATGGAAGAATTGTCTACCCAACTATAAGAACTTTCTGACAAAGGATTTATAAGACCAAGTTCCTCACCCTAGGGAGCTTCAGTTTTGTTTGTAAAAAAGAAAGACGGCTCTTTTCAGATGTGTATCGACTACCGTGAACTTAACAAGCTTACTGTAAAGAATCGATACCCACTTCCGAGAATTGACGACTTGTTTGATCAGTTACAAGGATCAAGTGTGTACTCGAAGATCGACTTGAGGTCTGGTTATCACCAACTCAGAGTTCGTGACGAGGATATCCCAAAGACGGCGTTTAGGACCCGCTATGGTCACTACGAGTTTCAAGTGATGCCTTTCGGGTTGTCTAACGCGCCGGCAGTGTTCATGGATTTGATGAACCGAGTATGCAGACCATACTTAGATAAATTTATGATCATGTTCATCGATGATATCTTGATCTACTCGAAGACCAAGGAAGAACATGATGCACATCTTAGACTAATTTTGGAGTTGCTCAAGAAGGAAGAATTGTACGCCAAGTTCTCGAAGTGCGACTTTTGGCTGTCGAAGGTACAATTTCTTGGACACGTGATTGATAGTGAAGGCATTCACGTTGATCCTGCGAAGATTGAGTCAATCAAGGATTGGGAATCACCCAAGACTCCAACAGAAATTCGCCAATTTCTAGGTCTTGCCGGTTACTACCGACGATTTATCGAAGGTTTCTCCAAGATTGCCAAGCCTATGACGAAGCTGACTCAGAAAAGTGTAAAGTTCAATTGGGGTGAAAAGGAGGAAACTGCTTTCCAGACATTGAAGCAAAAGTTGTGTAGTGCACCGATTTTGGCATTGCCCGAAGGAAGTGAAAAATTCGTAGTATATTGTGATGCTTCTCACAAGGGATTAGGCACAGTGTTGATGCAGAAGGAGAAAGTCATAGCTTATGCATCCCGCCAACTCAAAATCCATGACAAGAACTACACGACACATGATTTGGTACAAGCCCAAACACAAAACCCAAGCCCAATAACCTTTATACAAAACCATAGGGACTTGTTGTGTTATTTTTTCAAAGTATTTTATAAAAGAAAAAGATCTAAAAAATCCCAGGGACTGAAAACTTGCCATTGGCATATCTTTTACAATTTTAAAAGCCAAGGGACTGTTTTTTGTAATTGTTCAAATCCTTCTTTATTCTTCTCTTTTTATAAAAACCACAGGGACAAATAATGAAATTAAGAATAAAATATCATTAATTAAAAAAAAAAAAAAAATATAAAAAAAACAATGCATACATAGAGATCATCTTCCTAACCTTTCTTTATTCTTTTGTTATAAAAATCAGAGGGACCAAAAGCGTCACTTTCTAAACTTAGTTTATAACTAAAACTCGGCCAAATAAAATGAAAAGAGAAGAAAGTATGAGGGCCAGTTTTGCACCTTCCCCAAACATCCCATTTAAACCTGCACTTACCCTGTACCTCTCCCCCATTTCCCACCAAAACCATACCACCTCTCCCACAGTTTCTAGCTCCTCCCACTACCCCTAGTACACTTCCCAGCTCACTCTAACCATTTCCCACCTCCCCATTACCCCTATAACTTTTCCACTTGGCAATCCCACTCAACCCGATCCCCTTCAATGGCCGAGATTGAGCCAGAAGTAACACAACTTGCAAACAAGGGCTAGGATTGCTTTCTACACTCACAGCAAACACAAACCATGAGCCAGAAGTCTTTGGGGACTTCTATAAAAGAAAAGAAGACCAACAAGCACGCAGCCACATATACAATTTTACCCCTGTTTTACTTTTTTAGTTTAATTTTAATTAAGTCAGCTTTAAATTATTGTACTCATTTCAATATCAAGAGTATTAGGTTGTACTACTATACAGTTTTTAAATAAAAAGTCTTAGTTTTTGTTTTTCAGTTTTTAATTTTTTTTTACCTTTTAAGCATTTTTTTAAGCATTTTTCAAATTCAGCACTTGTACCTTTGTTAATTCAGCTTGTACCTTACGAATTTGAGCAATATATTTCAGTTTTCAAGTTACCTTGCTCTTTGATTTCAAATTTAAAATTCAATTATTTACATCATAAATGTCTCTCACTAAGCTCATGTGAGCTTATTACATTTCATAACTCAAATTTAAGCTTATTACCTATTTTTAATGAATCAATCACTTTTTCTCATCATTTTACATTCAACATTACCACTTATATAGCTTCATATGCCAAGATTTGGCAGCTTTATGAAAAATAGCTGAAAATAGCTTATTGAGCTTATTGCTTTTTGGTTTAGAGGCTTTGGAAGCCCACTTAGTAATCCCATTTGGAGCCACTCACTCAACTTAGAGGCGTCTAGTTCTGAGACTCAGTTGCCATTATTTTTTCAGGTTCTACTTCTTTAGCTTCAAAAAAGCTTAAAAGTAGGCTTTTATATTTGCTTATTCAATCAATGATTTGTTAATTCTCTTTACAATATAATGTTGTTTAATCCTGTTATTAGCTGATTTTAGATTTCATAAGAATTTTAGTTTAAGTAATTCAAGTCTCGACATAAAATTCTGTCATCTATTAAGTATAAAGCTAGTAGAGTAAGTAGCTTATTTTTCTAAATAAGCTACAGTTTTTTTAGTTCAATCAGCTTTATTAATCCAATACAAACAGAAGTAGATAAAGAGTTCAGGTTGTTTTAGTTTTTATATAGGTTTTAAGCTCACAATAGCTTTGACAAGTTTTTTCTAAAGGTGTGTTTGGTTTAGGCTGGTTTTTACTTCAAAAGTCAACTTTACTTTGCTAAAGTTTGTTTCCTATAGTAGTTTAGGGAATAAATTTCAAGAGATTACAGCTTTTAAAAAGTAAGAGTTGTAGTTATTATAAAGTTAGAGTGTTAAATTTCTCATTTTGCACCAGGGCATATTTCAGTCATTAGAATTTTAGATTTTAGGATGTTAAAAGTATTTTAGAGTTCAAGGTTGTTCTAAGCACACTTAGGATCATTCTAGTGAGGTGTAGGTTCTTAAAGTTTAGTGTGAATCTGAGTTCCTTGCCAATTGCACCAGCAGCCAATTGCACCAGCAAGTGTATTTCATATCAGCATAAGGATTTGCCATTTTTTACTTTTAAGTTTCTCATTTCCTTGTGAAGTTTTATAAATCCTTTTACCTAAGTAGAATTTAGACTACTAGTGTAGCTTATCTCCACAGTTTCAGCATCTAGAGTTCAAAAATAAGCATTGTAGCTTATTTGAAAAAAGCTTAAAAACTGTTTCATGAAAACTTGCACTTTTTCATTCTCATTTTCTTCTTCCTTCCTAAATTTGCTAAACATAGGGTAATTTTAGTGTAAATCCTTTTCATACACATCTTAAACTAGAATAAGCTTCTTGTAGTTTTAATTTTCATCAAGAATTAAGCTCTAAAAAAGCCAAAATCTAAAAAGCTAGTTAAGTGCTACTTTCTGTAAACAGAATATATCAGCTTAATTTCTAGCTTATTCTTTGGTTTTAAGTTCATATTGCTTTTGTTAAAGTTGTTAGAAATAAGCTGTTTTACAACTTTGGTATTTTAAGTTTTGTCTGAAAAGCACTTTTTAATAAGCACAAATAAGCCAAATTCGTAGGGTCTGTTTGGTAGTTTTCTCATAGTTAAGGGGCACCCGTTTCTATTGTAGTGTAAAATTCCAAATATTAGCCCGCCTACCCTGTAGTTTACTTTCTTTCACTTTTTTTAATTTAAATAAACCCTGACTTTCTTATTAAATAAAAAAGTTAATATTTTTGTTTTTAGTATTATTAAAAATTCGGTTAAAGTTTTAATTGAGTAAATTAGGGGTCAATTGGGTTTTAAAAATTAGAAGTGGGTAGGGGGGGGGGGGGGTTGTTGTTCTTTTGATTTCTTCTATTAATTTTCTGCACCATTTAGCATATTAAAAACCATTTTCTATATTTTTCCAGCTAAATTGTATTTTCAAGCAATTAAAATAGATTTTAGATATAACTTTTTCTTAAAAAAACCCCCCTCAATAAAAAATAGAAAATAGTTTGAAAAATTAAAATTCTTTTTGCATAATTTTCATTTTAATCTAGTATTTTTTGAAAAATAAAGAAAAATTTTAGTGTTTAATTTTTAGAAAAAGTTTATTTTTTTGTTATTCATTAAAATCTTGAAAAAACATAAAAAAAAACAAAAATAATAAAAAATATTTTTCTTTTTTATAAAAATTTTCTTGTGTCATTAAGTGTCTAGGAAAAATACAACTATAGTATAGGTTTAATTTTTTATAAATACAAGTCTTAGACCCGTTTAAACCCGAGAGCGTTTTAACGTTATCTCTTTAATAAAAAGGAGATAACGGTGTTAGGGTTTAGGGATTATTTGTGAATTTGGTATAACATTTAGGCTCTTTTTGGGTATTTTGAGGGTTTTGGCATTTTGTGGGTTGACCATTGCTGACCAAGGGTTGACTTTTAATGACCTTTTGCTAGAAACTTCCGGCTCTTGTGCACTCTATCCGTTCACGTGTTCGTGTTTGTCTGGTTTTGACCATTTTCTGGTAATTTTTGCATTATCCGTACCTACATATCACAAATGACAAAACAAGCAATATACAAGCATAATTTGTACAATTTTTTCATTTATAGGCCATTTTTGGTATAGAAAGGATATGTGATTTCTCACATATCAATTAGCACCGTCAGAAATGGAAGAATTGTCCACTCAACTACAAGAACTTTCTGACAAAGGATTTATATGACCAAGTTCCTCACATGGGGAACTCCTGTTTTATTTGTCAAAAAGAAAGACGGCTCTTTTTGGATATGTATCGACTACCGTGAACTTAACAAGCTTACTATAAAGAATCGATACCTACTTTCGAGAATCGACGACTTGTTTGATCAGTTACAAGGATCAAGTGTGTACTCGAAGATTGACTTAAGGTCTGGTTATCACCAACTCAGAGTTCGTGACGAGGATAAGAAGAAAGAATTGTACTCCAAGTTATCGAAGTGCGACTTTTAGCTGTTGAAGGTACAATTTACTAGACACGTGATTGATAGTGAAGGCATTCATGTTGATCCTGCGAAGATTGAGTCAATCAAGGATTGGGAGACTCTAACAGAAATTTGCTAATTTCTAGGTCTTGTCGGTTACTACCGATGATTTATCGAAGGTTTCTCCAAGATTGCCAAGCCTATGACGAAGCTGACTCAGAAAAGTGTAAAGTTTAATTAGGGTGAAAAGGAGGAAACTGCTTTCCAGACATTAAAGAAAAAGTTGTGTATTGCATCGATTTTGGCATTGCCCGAAGAAAGTGAAAACTTCATAGTATATTGTAATGCTTCTCACAAGGGATTAGGCGCAGTGTTGATGCAGAAGGAGAAAGTCATAGCTTATGCATCCCGCCAACTCAAAATCCATGAGAAGAACTACATGACACATGATTTGGAATTGGGAGCTGTGGTGTTCGCTCTCAAGATGTGGAGACATTACCTTTACGGCACGAAGTGCGTTGTGTTCACTGACCATAAGAGTTTGCAACATATTCTAGATCAGAAAGAGTTGAACATGAGACAACGTAGATGGTTAGAGCTGTTAAGTGACTACGACTGTGAGTTACGTTATCACCCGGGAAAGGCGAATGTGGTGGCTGATGCGTTGAGCCGAAAGAGTAGACCTAAGCCACTACGAGTTCGAGCCTTGGTTATGACAATTGGTTTAAACCTCCCTGTGCAAATCTTGAATGCTCAGGTTGAGGCAAGAAAGGAAGAGAATTATGGAACAAAAGATTTGTGTGGCATGATTAAGAATCTGGAGCCACGTACAGACGAAACATTGTGTTTGAAGAATAGAAGTTGGATACCATATTTTGGTAACTTGAGAGCTTTGATTATGCATGAGTCGCATAAGTCAAAGTATTTGATCCACCCTTGATCGGATAAGATGTACCAAGATTTGAAGAAACTATACTGGTGGCCCAACATGAAAGCAGAAATTGCCATGTATGTCAGTAAATGCATGACTTGTGCAAAGGTTAAAGCAAAATACCAAAATCTATCCGGTTTGTTGGTTCAACCCATAATCCCAATATGGAAATGGGAGAAGATTACTATGGATTTCGTTACTAAGTTACCTAAGACGACGTCTGGTCAAGATACAATTTGGGTAATTGTAGACCGACTCACAAAGTCTGCTCATTTCTTACCAATGAAGGAAACCAACTCAATGGAGAAGTTGACGAGACAATACTTAAAGGAAGTAGTCTCAAGACATAGAGTGCTAGTTTCGATTATTTCTTATCGAGACAATAAGTTTACGTCTCATTTATGGAAATCGTTGAATGAAGCCCTAGGTACTCAATTGGATATGAGTATGGCTTACCACCCACAAACAGATGGTCAAAGTGAGATGACCATCCAAACGTTAGAATACATGCTACGAGCATGTGTAATGGACTTCGAAAAGGGATGGGACAAACATCTACCATTGATAGAGTTCTCCTACAACAACAGCTATCATACGATTATTAAAGCTCTACCTTTTGAGAGGTTATATGGTCACAAGTGTCGTTCACCTATCTGTTGGGCTGAGGTGGGAGACGCTCAGCTTACTGGCCTAGAAATTGTTCGTGAAACAACAGAGAAGATTATCCAAATCAAGCATCGTCTACAAGCTTCACGTGATCGAAAAAGGAGCTACGCTAATAAGAGACGTAAGCCATTGGATTTTCAAGTTGGGGATAAGGTTATGTTGAAAGTATCGCCCTGGAAAGGAG
>BQNB010045193.1:8475-44427 GCA_026074375.1 Tanacetum coccineum
CCCATGAAAAATAATCTTGTGTATGTACATACATGTTTTTACTTTGTAAATTCCAAAAATAAAACCTAGGTGGTGATTATCCTATTTGACGAGAGAAAACCTTCGAAGTCGATGCTTATTGATAATGTCATTGCTAGTTTTTTTTATTGGTGTAAGTATAGATCTAAAGCCTCGTTCGGATAGAACGAATGGCTCAAAAACCCCTATATTATTGTTTTGTAATCTAGCTCCTTGCTAGTTTTTGTTTCTAATAAAATCGCCGTTCCAAAAAATCAATAGCGACATGACGAGGTAAAAGACGGAATAAACTTATGCTGGGCCTCGCTTGGGTTTGACTTTGCCTTCGCAAGAGTCACCCGACTCTGCGGGTCTGGGCCTACTATGAGCATTCGACAAGCGATCAGCTACCCTATCCTCTTTAGTTCCATAAGAGGCTCTTTCTCAATTGTCTCTTCTTTTGGATCTCTATAGCGCTTAAATCCAATTGGGAAAATAGTTCCCCAACGAAACTTCTTACGGATAAGGGGAGACATAGCTATAAATAGTAAGGAAGTAATATATACCATATTAGATAATAGTAGACAAAATAGACAAAATAAGATAATAAAAGCTATATAATTAAGGGAAAGTACAATAGTTATAATACTAAACACTTAAGCCTTAAAATGCATCTATATGAAGGACTCCTAAGTTATAGTCTATGCTCGACCACCTACTTCTCTATAACCAAATGCTCTGATACCAATCTGACACACCCCACCAAGGTGAAAACGTGAGGCGTAACAAGATTGAATATCATCACAACACAATGGAGTCTATATAGAGAACTACAATGAATAAAGTAAACAAAGTATAGACACAAAGTGTCATGAAAATACCCAAAGAAACATAAAAGATAACAGGCGTCTTGTATTGAAGCAAAGGGGGTTCACGTCAATACCAAGACATGCAAAACATCTAAAATAAACCTAAGCAGTTTAAATCAACAACATTCAATATTCATTTATGCATGAAATAAACTAGGAGACTAACTCCGCAAGCATCCTATGGTATCTCTAGCCACTCCTCTTATTCTTAAGATCTTCATGATGCTCACCTAATCATGATGCTTAAAAACGTCAACACAACGGTTGGTGAGAGTCATAGGTTTACGACACACAATTCAAACTTTCAATCAATTACAATGATTAATAAAACAAAACATGGCAGGATAGTTAAGCTAGCTATTATACAGGCTAACATGCGTACGTACAAAACAACCACAATCAGGACAAAACGTGTCCTATGATCCAAGTCACACCAAAATATCACACTGAAATGGGTACCCTCCGATCGGAATCACACAGTAATTGGTAGGAACTTTACCCTCCGATCGGAATCATACGGTAATAGGTAGGAACGTTACCCTTCAATCCAAATCACATAGCATAGGTAGGAACGTTACCCTCCGATCCAACAACATATAAACATTTAGCACATATCATATAATAGCCACATAAATGTCCATGCATCAATTAAACCACATAATCACAGCAATTAAAACATTTCAAAACCATTTGCATCATTTCCATCCCAATTTAAAAACAATGTAAAAAAGAGGGACTATGAAACTCGCCTGATGCTCAACGCAGCTTCTCAAATTTCCTAGCATAAAACTACACAATAAAATATAAACGTGTTAAACGCGACTAAGCCAAATGCTTAAGTCCATGCAACAATCATATGATGCATGTCTAAGGGGTTTACATACCTCCACGGGTCGCCCACACACCATGCTCGACTTTAACCATCTCATTTACTCATAAATCTACTTAACTGCATTTTACCCGAAAACGCAGAATTTTAGTGTCACTTTTCTAACTTTCAACCCTTATCTACCAAACCTAATAAATTCTCAAATAAATCACCTATGTACACTTAGGTGTTTACTAACTACCTCATATTCCCCAAAAGCTATTCACATGTGCAAATGCCTCAAATAAATTCCCAACTCAAAAGTACCCAGATTCGGATCTGAACGCGCACTAAAATGTTTAACCATGCTAACCATACTTAGACAACTAATCAGAAGCTAAATTTAGGGGTGAAGTTAATACGAAATTTAAATAGGGGTTTTACATCTCTAATTCTGACCCAAATCTGACCCGTATTTACTGTTTTGACAACTATTCTTGTAACCAACATTTAACTAACTTCTAGAACTCAAAATCGTTCGAGGTCAAACTTTTTCAAAAATAGACTATCTGAACTAAAATTGAGCCTCTTGAATCATATCAAAACACGTTTCTAACATCTAGATATCATCAGTTGAACACGACCAAAAAATCTGTCAAACCCTAACTCATGAATTAACGCGTTTTATACCTAATCGTTTGCATCATTATGCTCCAAATCGACCCACAAACGCTCTAACATGATCAAATCATAATTAATTATAGAATATTATCAACCCTAATGATCCATCATAATGTTTGTTACGTGATTTAAAAAGAATTAACAAGAATAGGATCATTACCTAGCCTGCTTACCTGATTTAACACGATCTAATGCACCAAATTGTTTGATCAAAATTTTTGTCTTCCTAGGGTTTGGAGAAATTTCGGCTGATCCAAGGTAAACAGGAGGCAAAAAGTGATTTAGGGTTTTCTACAAAAGGTTTAGATAACTAAAACCTAATCCTTATCTAATAACAAGTTTGTCTTTAGCTAAAACTCCCTTTTTTTCTTTATTTTCCTAACCGATTATATATATATATATTAGTTAATTTTTTAATTATATCATTTCCTACTTTACCTTAATTTCCTACAAAAACCTTGGTAAAATAGATAAACCTTTTGCATGAAAAACTAAATACTAACTTTCTATTTATAACTTTCATTTCACCAAAATACTTTCTATATTTAGAAAGTTTGTTACTAACTCTCATATTTCACGAACCTAGTTCACTTCCAATATGACACTTTCCATATTAATCCAACACCTAATTGTCATCATATTGACGTAGCAATGCATGCAAACATGCCATCATTTCCATTGTCACTACACGTGAACAAAATGGAAATAATCATCAAACATCTCAAACTCATTCAAAATGAGATGAACACGCATCTCAAAATGATAACATGCACACAGATAAAGCCACATAGCACACACATATAACACGTATAGACACTTAGCCAACTCTAAAGGTATGACTAACGTGTTCAAATCACGGGTGTCACATTTTCAGCCTAAGAGACTGGCACAGGTTTTGTCAGCAGATACACAAAAGATAGAAGAGCGATCTAGCCAAATATAAGAAAACTGTATTAATCATGATTAATCCAATTAAAACGTCGGTTTGTTTATTTAGTGCAATGAGTGCTTATCTCAAGGCGGCATATCATTTCAAGATTTAGGCGGGACTTCTTTCTAAAACTATACACGTAGAATTCTGTCATAATTAAACGCATCCGCATAAAGCATCCTACTTGCTGATTATAATCTATCTTAGGAGAATAATAATGGTGATCTTATTAAACCCTAACTCATAGAGACTTTACCCACTTACTGCTTAATGGAAATTTATATTCTAGTAGTCCACTGTCCAAGTCTTTACCAAAGGAATCAGTATGTTATTTGTTGGTCCTAGGTCACCTGCTAGTCCAACTTGTTCACATATCCCAAAGGTAAAGATAGGGCATTAATTGTGGTCCTATTGATCTAGATATATAAATCACTATATGGAGAGCCATCCATCTAGCTAACTTGGTCGGCATATCTAAATCCGGTTGAATGATAGGTCGCATACAAAAATACGTAAACAAGTATGAATTGATAAACATAAACAAGCAATCAACGATAAATTAAGCATTAATATAAACAAACCAAACATTCAAATCTTCATAATCATGGCTAATACCCAAGGGTCTTAGCCCGTAATCATTGTAAGCAATACAAAGGTAATAATCCAACCAAGAGTCAATTGTATTCTAGGGAGAGTTGTGTGAGTGAAGGCGCCTGAGATGATAGATCTGTAGAAGTAGCTTCTACAGTCGCATGGCCCGTATGTATGCGAAGTGTTTCGGTACCACAATCAAGCTCATGAATGCTCAGCACTTTAACTGTGTTTTCGCGTATATTCTGGTGATTGTCAAGTGTTATCATGCCGGTTGAATGAGTAGGTTTCGCATATCAGAAAAAGTAACGAAAATACAAGTATGGAATTGCTATAAAACGTTAGATATAGCAAGCGACGCAGTACTACACGCAAGCTGGTTAATTTTAAGCGATTTTCATTATAGTTAGAAACCTGAAACTCTATTCAGTAGGAATCATTCATAGAATTCATGCTAGATTACCACGCCTCACACGGCGGGTATTGAGCCGCTTAATCATGTGATGAAAGCGTAAGTACGCAGTAGAAAGTAATTTATTCTCATACCGAGAATTGGGTGTACTACTAGTCCGTAGATTTAAGACGTATATGGATAACCCTATGAAAATGCTCTCAAACGCGATTGTATCACAAGAAGATTATGTATAGAAGTAGGATGAACAAGAAGGTTTGTTCCTAGTGGAATTATGGTAGCTCTTTGCGCATTGACACTCTTCTGCTATCTTCTTGTCTTCTGAAAGATCGACGTTTTTAGGTTTCAATACAAAGGTAATAATCCAACCAAAGTAAACTAGCCGAGTTAAACGAATGATACCAAAAATCAAACGATTACACGAGTATAGGAGATTACAAGGTGTTTCCTATGGAATTAGTAGCTTTGCTTGACCTCTTCTCCTCTTTTTGTCTTCTGAAAATCAACTTTTGTAGTTAAGGTATCAAAAATATTATCAAGCACACTGAAAACCCGTTTTTAGGTTTTCTATTTTTACTGTTTGGAATTTGGTCGATACGGCTTATCAAGATAGTTGGATACGGCGTATCAGGGGTTTCTTGGAGTAGGGTCCACGTTCAATATCTTCCCAAATATTTTATTACTTTATATTGAATACGGCGTATGGATGTCTCCTGGATACGGCGTATTGGACTTTGTATCTTCGTGGTTTCTTGTGAAGTGCAGGCACAGATACGCCGTATCTTCCTTAATGGATACGACGTATAGGATGTCTATTCAGTAATCTTCAAATATCTTTGTTTAAGCTCTAGAATGCATGCCTTTTAGCTAATCTTCACAAAGTACTCCATAATTACTACAATTCTCAAATATAAACGATTAAGTAACAATTCTTGTAATAATTATGCAAAATAGGTTATTTACATAGGATAAATGATGCTATAAAAGTGACGTTATTTGATGTCATCAAATATCCCTCCAATTTGAATCCTACTTGTCCTCAAGTATCCTTTAGAAGTTTATAAAAATGTATCCTTAAGGATTTTTCCGTTAAGCATTTATTTGATTAATTACTAATACACAACCAAACACCTCATGAAATAGGAAGATGAAAACACTCAAATCACTCAACTAATCTATGTGATAACATGTAACTAATTCGCTCAATTGCTCGGTCGTGACGAGTATTCTATCATAGGCTTAGCAAGGATACACATATCCACCACTAGAGCTAAGGAGTAACAAGTTTATAAATGTAAATTGGGTTTTATTTATAAGGCTTATAAGGGTTTGATCACTTTATCTAGTCTCTACCGATACCAATATTTCAGAAAAGGTGACAAAGACCATACATACACACCTATAACGATAGGATAGACACATATGACTGCATTCAAACCTTAATTTGAATATGCTAAAGAGTAGGACTAGTAGAGTGATATAGGGTATGGATCTTTTAACTTTCGCCAAAAGTAATAAACCAACAAGGTGGCTGAATCACACATACATGGTCGTAACGAAGGAATAGACATGCATGATTTGATCACATTCTCATTCGAGTAAAACCTAAGGTTAATCATTAAGAAAGGGAAATAAATTGTTGTTAAATAAAAATTTATGAAACAAATCGATTAAGTCCAAACAGATAAGGCACAAGTTGCTATATACTTTTTCCCGACCGTTACCATGATAAAGACACAATTATATACACAAACATCGTGATCATAGATCAAAAACAACAACCTAAGTTGGCGTTCCCGTAACTGTTAACTCTCAATCATCCCATACTTTACATACTTTTATAAAGACAAGTGGCGATATCTACCACTTTATACAAAACTTTACATTGTTGATTTATTACCATCTATCAACGAGTAATCGATTCTTCAAATAATATCATCGGTTTAAGCTTTAACGAACCGGCTATCTTCAGACTTTCCTCCTCTTTTTTGTTGCAATTTTCTAATTTTTTTTCTTTTTTAAGCATACTAAACTATGAATCTCGGTGTAATTTCACCATCTTTACGATCATAATAACTCTGGATAATTTCTTCCATAATTCCTTGTTTTTCGGACGTACCAATAATTGTGATGGTAGTAAAAATACATGAGTTTTACTACTTTTTACATTCTCATTTGCAATGTGCAAATTTCCTTCCCAACCGTACTAGAGATAGAAAATGACACAGGACACAGGAAATACATACTTTACACTTTAAGCAACTAGCAACTGATAAATAGACTTAATCTAACAGGGTAGGATAAGGTGTAACGAAACAAATAGTTGGTGTTTATCCTAAAGGATTGGCTCTACTGGTTTTTCTAGGGGTATCTTACTCTTAAAGTGAGAGTAAACAAAAGGGTTTATACGGGGGTTAATTAACCAGTGTAGTTAGTTAATAATACAACATATATAGGCTTTTTGGGTGAAATCCTAGAAATTTACCAATTTAAACAAGTTACTCCATCTAAATCCATAGTATTCATTATTGTGGTCTCGAATAGATATACCAAGCCAAGTTCTAAAGTTTACAACATCACCGGCACACTCATATTTTTGTGGGATTTAGGTAAACATTTAGAAACGGATAAGACTGAATCCTCACAATATCTAATAAGGGTTATTGTGTGCATGTTATGTAACCCGTAATTTCACAAAAGTATGCTTGAAATTTTTTTAAATTTGAGCATAATTTAAGCATTTTAATGTGAAAAATAGAACAAGTAATGTTCTAATTCCCATCCCCCACTTAAGTTATACAATGTCCTCGTTGTATAGATAAAACATTAAAAACAGGAAATTAAAAGAATTATAACGAGAAACTCCCCTAATGTTTTGCTCGGGAGATTCTCCAAGTTGAGTTTATGAGCAAGAATGTGTGTTGTAAATGCGTCTGGATACCAGCATGACTACAACACACATAGGATTCCAGATGATCGATACTTCACCAACGTTGTCGATTTCTTTTCCAGCAAGGTCTTGTGCAAAATATAGGAAAAAGATGCAAAATCCTATCTTGGGTATCCTACGATTAATAAAAAAAACTGTACAGGTAACCAATACGCCGTATCCAAAAAACCTGGATACGCCGTACAGAGAAATCTATAAAAATTTTCTATACGAGTCAGTTCTACTGAATACGTCGTATCATATAATGAATATGCCGTATAGACAGAACTGACAATAAACTTTTAAATGCAGAAAAATAAAGTACTTCCAGACATTCAATGCGCCGTATGGTATGAAGCGGATACGCCGTATTGATGTCTGAGAAGACAGACTTGATAAAAATAAAAAACAGTCTGGGTTGTCTCCCGGGAAGCACTTTTCTTTCAGCTAGTCTTTAAGTTAGACTTTTTCTTCAGCTTTCTTCTACATCATCTCATGCACGTTTATGTGTGCACGTGTGAGCCATTCTTTCATTTTTCGCATCTCAGATATATTTGGGTCCTAAGTTCAAGACCCCCTTGTAGAAACTTTTAAGCTTTTGGTACGGATGTGATATTCCATTCACCTTTAGTAATGGCCTAATCTTGTTGCATTGGGCATTGGATAGATGTTTAAACCTCGTATGTGATCGCTCCATTTGGTAAGTCACGTTATCATTACCATTGTGGATAGTGATTAACCTGTCAAACCTTCTTGCTTCCACACATGAAGCTTTGCATAATGGTTCTCCAAAAATGACATCTCCCATGTCTTGATCTCGGTAGCCATCTATATTTTCCACTATTGCAAAATGAGTTACAACAGAAATTTTTTTGACAAATATAGGTACATTCATAAAAGCTCCAACTATATTCTTTCCTTTTTATTCAACTTTGTCCTTTATTATAGAATTGTAGAACTTTTTAGACATCACATTAACGGACAAAATTGGGAAAAAATTAACATTTACATGTTCAAAACCTATCATGCATGAAAATCTTAAGTTGTAGGCACAATCAATATGGATCTTCCGGTCAAAGTCACAAAAACTAGGGTATTCGTTAAAACTTTCATTATTCCTAGTCTTTATTATGTCAATCATGGGTTTATCAATTACCTCACATTCCTCAATGGTGGGCATCAAATCATCAACTTGATCTCTCCTAAGTTCTAATGACACATTTAGATTGTTTAATTCGATGTAATCTCCATATAAAGGGTCTAACAATCTATTTAACACCAAAGTCTATCCCATTAGCCTAGCTTTTAAATCAAGTTCCACACGTTCTCTCAAACTTAACATGTAGACCCTCTTAATCAAACTACTAGCAGGTTTCACACTTTTAAAATTAATTTTCTCATCCCCTACCCTCAAAGTAATCTTTCTTTTGAACACATCAATCTTAGCGTGGGAAATAGACAAAAACGGTCTTCCGAGGATCAAGGGCACTTTGACATCCTTGGGCATATCTAGTATTATGAAGTCTACGGGGAAAATAAACTTACCAATCCTTACTAGTATATTTTCAGCAATTCCCTTTAGGTGTTTCACTATTCTATCTGCTAATTCAATTGTTAACTTAGTGTGAGCTAATTCACCTAAATTTAGATTGAGGTTGGTTGATAAGGGCATGACACTTACGCTAGCTCCTAAGTCAGCAAGGGCATTTTCAAAGCAAACATTATTAATATAGCAAGGTAAAGTGAAACTTCCGGGGTCTTTCTCCTTTCGAGGTAGGGAATCGTCAACACGTGTAGCTCCATAAGAGTAAACGTCCAAGCATTGCAGTATATACGATCCCTTTTTCTCATCACAATAATAATTATTCAAACGAATTGTAAATGGAATAGTCACTTATCTTGACTCGAATATCAGCTTACTGTTCTGTTGGGCCGATATGGCGTATTGGTATGATCCTATACAGTGTATCGGTGTCATATCGGCTTCAACAGTAGTCGAGATTGACTTAACATGATCCCTTGGGTTTGTTTCAGTAGAGCTAGGCAAACTTCTAAATCCTCTTTCCTATAGTACCTTGCTCATTTGCCCGATTTGAATCTCCAAAGTTTTGATCGAGGCTCCTAGGTTTCTGATAGCAGCGTTAGTGGAAGCTAGAATTTCCTTGATCAAGTTGGAGTTTTCTCCATGCCTCTTTGCCGATTCACTCATAAACTTGCTCGATTATCTTCATTCTTGATACGAAGGATTTGCATTATTCCTTTGGTAGAATCTCGGAGTTGCTGCTCTATATTGCCCTCCTTGTTGGAAAGGTACACCAAATTGAGTATAATAAGATTCTTCGAGGGTTTTACCTTATTCTTTAAGTAGACAGTCTTTGGTGTAGTGGGGTCCTTTACAAAGCTCACAACCCACTTGAGCAGCATATACCTTTTCATTAACCTTCTTGATTTCTCTTCCAGGATTATTAAGTTGTCCTTGTATGGCTGCCAATCCATCAGAAGTTTTAGTACTTCTTGTCTTAGATGTTCCATTATGCCATTTTTGAGAATATTCGTCCATCTCTTGGATGGCTACTTTTGCATCGGCAATTGTCTTAGTTGGTATGGCACCTTTTGAATCAAGAATTTGTCAAGTCGGAACTTCCAATCCATTATAAAACAAGATAACCTCCTGCATCTCCGTTAAATAGTGTTGAGGACATTTCATCAAGAGTTATTTAAATCTCTCCCATGCTTAGTATAGGGTTTCATCGGGTTCTTGCTTAAAGTTATTGATCTCCTCCATTTTCTTTGCAGTTCGAGTAGGTGGACAATATTTGCTTAAAAATTTTGCTTTCAGATCTTCCTAAGTTTTAATCGAACCAGATGGTTTGTTTCTTAGCCAATGACTCGCGGCTCCAGTTAGGGACATAGGGAAGGCTCGAAGCATTATTTGGTCTTGAGTTATATTTGGAATATGGAATAGATCGACAATCTCAATAACTTTCTCAATATGTTCGTTCGCATCTTCATGATCCGAACCACTGAAGGTGTTGTCACGTAGTTCTTTGAGAAATTGGCCTTTTAGTTCAAAGTGATCTTTGTCATCGATTTTAGGCCTAGCAATGCCCGATCCATAGTTAGCTCGGGTTTTGCTCATGTATTCTTCCATGGTTTCTGTCATTATTTCAGTTACTTTTTCCTCAGAATTTTCTTCTAGATCAGAAAATAGATTAAATTCAGGCGATCTTGATTCGTCAAGACTTAGTGTCTTGAGAAGCTTCCTAGATGAGCGAAATTCTCGTTCCGGATCTTTGAAAGGCGTAAATAGTTCCTTTGTTGAACTCCTTGTCATGCACTTCCTGAAACAGAGGATAAACAATCAGTAGGATTGGCTCGGGAAAAAGAAAATACAAAAAATCAAATACGAAGAATATTATTCTGCTGTTGTATTGACGATCGATACCCCGTATTCAATTGATCTGAATACGCCGTATCAATCTACTGAATGGATACGATGTATTGGATAAGAAAGTTAGATACGCCATATCCAATTGGAGTGAATACGCCGTATCAAGTTATCGACCAGAACAATGTATTAAAAACAATTAAAACACACACACAAACAAATAAACAAATATACAAGCAAATACACAAATATACAGAATTTTACAGAACTTTACACTAATCTAAATTACACTAATCCTAGGGGTTAAGTTAATCTAATGTTAAAAACCAAAATATTAAATAAAATTCAAGATTAAAATTTCACTCCCCGGCAGCGGCGCCAAGAACTTGATTGTGCTGTTGCAGTGGTTGTAATTTATGCTTTCAAGTTTTAAATTTATATTTTGCCACCTAAAATAACACTTTAACGGGCAGTGGACCCGATCAGATGGAGTTTCGTGGTAAGTAGGGTGTTGATCACTAAGAGCGAGAACTGATCTTTTATTTTATCAATATTTTGGTTATCTAAACTAAGTCAAATTTTTTAGAACGGCTTGTTAGTTGTTAGTGGTTCAGGTCCAGCAGTGACATCCAATTGGGCAGTATGTTGTACCTGAACCGCCTGTACTTCCTCTTATTCCGCCTGAAGGGGTAAAAGTCCCGGGCGGGACTCGAACTTGAGACCTCCCCTAGCAGAGCATCCCCTCCCCAAGCCCCTAAGGAATCTTGGTGGCCAACTGAGCTAGCCCAGTTGGTTACTAAGTTAATTTAAACTATGTTAATTCTATTATATGTTAAACCTATGCTAAACCTATGTTAATTCGAATTCTAACGGATAAGGGGGGGGGGGGGTGTTCAGACTGAGAGACTAGAACAAGTTTTGTGGTAAGTTAGATCAATTTAAAACACAATAACACATGCAAGCAGACTTACAAAAGATAAAAGAGCGGTCTAGCCAAATATAAGAAAACTGTATTAGCCATGATTAATTTAATCAAAATGTTGGTTTATTTATTTAGTGCAATGAGTGCTTATCTCGAGGCGGCCTATCATTCCAAGATTTAGGCGGTACTTCTTCCTAAAACCTAGACACTTAGAATTCTGTCACAATTAAACGCATCCACATAAAGCATCATATTTGTTCTTATTAAAACCCTCGCTCATAGAGACTTTACCCACTTACTGCTTAATGGCAATTTATATACTAGTAGTCCACTATCCAAGTCTTTACCAATTGACTAAGAACGTACTCGTTGATCCTAGGTTCATCTGCTGGTCCAGCTAAGCTCACTAATCTAAAGCAAAGATAGGGCATTATTTGTGATCCTATTGATCTAGATATATAAATCACTATATGGAGAGCCATCCTGACATCTAGTTAACTTGGTCGATATTACTAGATCCAGTTTAATGATAGGTCGCATACAAAAGCACGTAAACAAGTATAAATTGATAAACATAAACAAGCAATCAACGATAAATTAAGAAGTCGATATAAACAAACCAAACATTTAAATCTTTATAACCATGGCTAATACCAAAGGGTATTAGCAATCAATACAAGATTAATAATCCAATCAAGGGTAAACTATCCGAAGTTTATACGTATTGATACAAAATCAACGATTTACTAGAGTATAGGAGATTACAAGGTGTTTCTTATGGAATTAATAGATTTTCTTGACCTCTTCTGCACACTAAAAACCCGTTTTTAGGTTTTCTATTTATATTGTCTGGAATTTGGTCGATACGGCGTATCGATATAGTTGGATACGGCGTATCGAAAGTTTCGTGGAGTAGGGACCACATTCGATATCTTTCAGAATAATTCTTACTTAATATTGAATACGACGTATGGATGTCTCTTGGATACGGCGTATTGGACTTTGTATCTTCGTAGTTTCTTGTGAAGTGCAGGCACATATACGCCGTATCTTCCTTGATGGATACGGCGTATAGGATGTCAGAGTCAGTTTCTTCATATTTCTTCGTTTAAGCTCCAGAATGTGTGCCTTTTAGCTAATCTTTACCAAGTACTCCATAATTACTGCAATTCTCAAATATAAATGATTAAGTAACAATTCTTGCAATAATTATACAAAATGAGTAATTTAAATGATGCTATAAAAGTGACCTTATTTGATGTCATCATCCATTATTGATTATCATAGATTAAAGTCTAAATGACTAATTGAGTTTGTGGTAGTTGGAAGTTAATTATACTTTGACTTTTCTCACTTCCTTACCCATACAAATGTTTTACAAACTCACATGTATTCCTCACATGTACAAGTCCACAATCCTTGTACCCATTCTTCTGATTCACTTGTTTACCTTTCTTACCCAACATGTGATTTCATCTCTTCCACACACATTCCAAACATCTTCTTCCTAAATAATCCCCGTAATCACATTATGCCTACTTTCCTTCCTTTAATGGCCATGTATTATTAACCCAATTCAATCAGTTGACTTCGTTCTTCATCTCCTTATCTTCTCTCAATCTTCTAACTTCCCCCATATAAATAAACCTTCACCAAAATTAAACCGCAAACCTTATCCCAATAAAATGTCACTCTTACATAATGTACTATCCTTGTACGCGTGGTACGTCTATGTTCCCTACATTCCAAACAATATATCCCATATCTTTTCAAAATATTCTCCACCACATATTTACTATTCACCTTCTTCTCCAATAAATTCAAATTTCACACACACACATACTCCTTCATTTTCACCCTTGATCAATCCATGTCATTAATCCAAGTTCCCACACTCTTTTCATCTCAACCCTTAGATTGATTCTCAAACAAACAAAGCAAACACGCTTTCCCTTCTACCCCTGATCAAGCCATATCATACATCCAAACTCCCTTATTCTCTTCTCAACCATTAGATTGATCTCTTATCTCAAAAAAACACAAACTCTCACCAACATACACTTCTTACTCACACAACAGACACAACGTTCTTATCACCCTCATACATTCTTATCCAACATGTGACTAAATGAATATGAAATTCAAATTTCAAATCTTTCCCCTTTCTCTCCAAACAGAGAATATTCCAAAAATATCCTCTTATACCCTAACTAGCTATTTCAAATCCTTGGTTGGATCCCAACTAAGCTAGTTAGACTTTGAGGAATATCCAAAATACCCCTTTTTGATAATCCTTTTCTCTCTTTACATTATCAGATCAGCAAAACGCTTTTAAAACTTCACAAATGTTTTATCAAATGGCTATTTGAGTTGGTTGACCTTGGGTGTAAGAAGGATTGAAAGGTCATAACGTGAAGTACAATTGGGGGTTTAACAAGTGCGGGTGTTTAAAATGCTAAAGTCCCAAAATAAAAAAAACAACTCGGGAATTTGGCGCGCTGGCCACGCGTAACAGTAGGCAGCGCGCCAGGGTGCGGATTGTTTTTTTACAAGTTTCTTGGGGACTTTAGCCTATAAATACCGACCCTTGGCCTTTGTATTCCTCACCTCTTCCAAAGATTCTTTCCTCTCTTTTCTCTTCTATAATCCTCTAAGTCTAACACCTTTGTGTTCTTAATCTTCTCTTCTATCATCTATTAAAGAACACACATCTCCGCAAGAGAGCCACATAAGTACTTAATCTACACTTGTGTGTTTTGTCTAGGGTTTAGGGTTTATTTCTATTATAATCGAGTCTCTAGGCTAGGTTAGGACTTGATTCACCATCTATCTTTTTATTCAATCGAGTTGTAAGGGAAGTCTCGTATCCGTGGGATCAAGCATAGATCATTAGGGATCTAGTTAGGGTTTGATAAGCTTCCAAGGAGAAGGCTTTAGAGTTTATAGGTTAAGTCGAATCACAGGTTCTTAAGGGTAGATTCCGAAGGCCGAATACCGTAGGTAGTAACTCTGTGTGAGCGTCGAGCTTTGTTGAAAGTCGGTGGAATTAAATTGTAATACGGTTTATAGTCCACTATAAGGATTATACTAGGAATAGTATCGGTGTCGTGGATTCGCAACTGGACGTACGGAAGGACTAAACCCCCTTCCCGAACCAATATATATCATGGTGTCTCTTCGTCTCTCTTCTTCTCTCTATCTACTTATTGCTCTAATTTGCAAAGTAGATATGCACACCACTCGGCTCTTTCTGATAAGTGCACATCCAGATAAACCATAAGACCATTCTCCAATACCCCATTCATACCCTCAATTGAAGCAAACTTGAAGAAAAAGAAGCCCTTTGAGTTCATCATTACACGAACTAAACCAAACTTCCTTCATGCATTCTTATATAATTTATTTTGTCTAGCAAGAACTTCTTCATTAATATTAACACCCTTAGCAGCATCATTCATATCCTCTACACTATCCACTTCCATATTATGACCAGTCATATTAACTACATTGTCCATATCCCTATTCTTATCAACCTTATCACATGCAATATTGTCTATCGCCAAAGAGTTACCCTTATTCTACAAATCATAAGACCTATGAACTAAATTATCCTGACCTAACTCATCATCATATAGCGAGGGATAGTAATCAAAACCTTCATCATCATGATTAAACATACTAGTTAACAGAATCTTACCTTTATAATCATTTCTAAGTGGTCTAGACTTAAGAGGGGGAGACCTTAAGTAAGGAGACTTTGCTTCATCCTCAACCTAAGCAATAAGCTCCTCAACATACATACTCCCGACATCTTTCTTTTTTATTTCATGTTCTTTCATTTTTTATGTAAGTTCTTCATCTGAATCATCTAAACATAAATTATGGTGGTAAAATTATGCTAAGTTCTGTGGTATATGAGCTACAAACAAGTCTACTCACACATGCTTTTCAGCTAGGTCATATAAAGCATGGACATCTGTATCCCTTTCAATTATTTTCAAACCACCACTTTGAAGGTCTAACTCAGGAATGCAAAAGAATAAAGCCCAAATTTTATCCTTTAACTTAGCGACTAACATATCATACAGTGGACTAAACATAACCCTATCTGTTGTACAAGCTTGCATTTCAATTACTTTATATAACAACCCACAATTTTCATAAATGTAAATATCCATCTATTAAGTTAGATGATGTACAATCTATCAGTTATATATGAACTCACCTTTTTCAGGGAAATTTTTCGCTTTATTACATTACATTACTTTGCCAATATCTCAATATGCAATATAACCTGCATAACTCAAGTTAACGGACTTGGACAACCTACGTATGGCAATCCTATCTTCATATATGTCAAGCAAACATCATAACATATCAAGTCAATATCATAATATCATTATTACAAGGTACATTATTCCTAAAAGGTACCATTTGCAACATCATATCAAAACGGGCTTTAAACCATTATCGGATGCCCTGAACCCTAATCTCATGGAAGGGTTGATGTATAAGTTTTATATACCTAAAATATATCACAATATAATATAATCCTAAGAGTAATTAAGAAAATTACTAAGTTACCCTTGATAAAATTCACTCTCAAAAATATATAATATAATATATAATACGTATATTAAACCGGGAAAATATGATCACCCGGGTCGTTTTCCCAACGACTAGTGAAATTGAAACCTCATTTAAGCTTGGATTCTAATTTGAATGAGCAAATGGATGATTTGATTATCTTAAAGCAACAATTAAAATGGACAATTAAAAACAATTAAACTAATACTGGAAACAAATAGAACGTGATAATTAAGCAAGTAAACTAAATTCAACCCTTAAAAATGTAAACTAAAATTCTAAACCTAATTTAGGACAAATGAAAATTTTAGGAAGAAGAAAAATATTTTTTTTGATTATTTTTGAATTTAATATGAATTAAAAACTATTTTAATCTAATTAAATCCTAGAAAATAGCAAATTAAGTACTAAAAAATTGGAAAAATGATTTTTAAGCTTAGAAAAGTCTAATATATCATAAAAGCAAAGAAAACTATTTTTAACTATTTTTATTATTCAAATCCTATTTTTAAATTTTAAAATAAAAGCACAAAAAGAAATTTTAAGATCTAAAAGTTGTTATAAATGTTCTTACTGGATGTAAACCTAACAGCTATTTTTTTTGATAAAACTAAAAACAAATTTTTTGTATTTTTGAAACTTTTTCTATTTTTTAATGTATTTTATAAAATTTTAACCAAAAATTGATTAAAAATAAAATAAAAGCTGGAAAAATCTAAAAAATTCAGGGAAAATCTTAGACACTAGCAGGAACACAAGAAAAATAAGAAAAACCAAATTGCTAAACGAATAAGCCCTCAAATGAGCTTATAAAGCTACGGCTTATTTATAAAAAGGGAAATGAAAATGTGTACTAGTATTAAATTGTGTGTTATATGAATGGATGAGCTAATGTAGCAAACTGGTTAAGTCGTGTGTGTTGTGTGTGGGAGGTCGTGGGTTCGAGTGTGGGCAACCCCTTTTTGCTATTTTTTTTTTGACTTTTAAGAAAAACTAAATACTAGAACTTAAAAAGGACACTAAAATAAGCTATTTTAATAAAAGGGACTTAAGCTAAAACTAAGTAATAATCTCTAAAACAGCTTATCAAAGCTGCTGTCACAGTGAGTAGGGGTTTTGGGCTATGGTTTGCTAAAACAACTCTAAAAAGCTCAAATTAAGCTTAATTTGAAAAAGAAAAAGTGTAACATTTCTCATTTTCAGGTTATTTACAACTTTAATAAATTCCATTATTTATTTTTAGAGTTTTACGCCTTAGCTTTTAATTATTATCTTATAGTTAAATCGCGTAAACTAAAAATCAATGATCAATGTAAACGGACATCAAACAAATTAAAGTTTACATCAAGCAAGTGTTATATGATTATTAGGAGTATAATTTATAACTTTTCATAATTTATTTTTGTTGGTTACGTAAAACGCTTACGTTTCGCAATAAATTACATTCGGTCGTACCCGAAAGCACCTTTACCCATCTACACTTAAACAAATACCCACATTTATACCCAATACTCAAAATTTATTTATTTTTCTCACTTATATCACCTCAAAACCGGATATGAGCTTTAACACATGAAATAAATGATTTAATTCCTATTAAGCCTTTCTTTACAACTTGTAAATCCTTACACTTTGTACCTTGGACCCAAATACCTAAAGATTGGCATGTCAATGTACCCTAAACCCCCTTTTGCCGCACCCTTGCATAGGGAGGAGGAGAGGCCTCTTACAACTTGTACATAAAACCATACACTCCCATGGTTTTCATTTAAGTAGTTTCATAGTTTCCTAGTTGCTATATAATGAAAGCCCTAGCTCCATAATCCTTTTACACTTTTATACAAGAAAAACCAAAGCAAAAACCCTCTCTATTCCATCCTAAACCCACGGCACACCTTAAACTTTTAGGGTTTCATTTTAATTTTGCAACCAAGGTATTCCAAGCATTCAAGTGTTCAATCTAGGTTTACCTAAGACAACTCAAGGTTTGTTGGGAAACTTGGATTCTCGGGTTTAACAAAAATTATCAGAAAACGCTATTTAGGGTTTTGTTGATTAGGGTTTTGATTGTGAAGGCTTGATTGGGGTTTACATCTCGTCTTCATCATCCTACTTGATTCCTATAAGGTCTATATAAAGTTTTCAATGCTCGTTTATTTATTTTCTATTGTATACATATTTGTTGCATTAGTTAATCACCACCTAGTTTTATTTTAAAGTTATATTAAGTATATGATGTTTACCATATGGACAAAGACATGGGACATTTAGAGGACTGAATACATGTGTAAGATACGTTACAACACTTGTGAAATAATGGTGCAAAGGATCCTTAAGTAAAAATAATTACAAACTAACTTTATTAAGTGAAAACCCTAATTTTAATAATTAGCTACTGTTGGAATTCGAATTTTAAATCATATGTTTTATATTTTATAAAAATAGTGCTCTTTATAAGGATCGTAAGCATGTAAGGAACTCGAAAAACGGAATTATAACGAACAAGTTACGACATTTACAAGTTATATATTATTAACTTATAATAAATAGTTTTTATAAGCTGTGATGAACAGTAAAAGTTACGTTCATCAGGGTATAAATTGTATAAAAATTATATTTATTGATAATTTCTTCCTTAAATAACGAACCCACGACATAAAGAACTCGAAAAACGGAATTATAACGAACTAGTTACGTAGTTTACAAGTTATATATAATTAACTTTATAAAAATATTTTTATAAACTGATATGAATAGTAAATGCTACTGTTCATCAGTGGTTTAAAATTTTATAAATATAATAAATTGATAAATTTTCTTAATACTAATCCAAGGACATAAGGATCTCGAGAAACGGAACTATAACGAACGAATTAGATTAAAACAATAGTTAAACAATAATAAGGATTATAAAAATAACTATTAAAAACTGTGATGAAACAATAAAAGTTAACTGTTCATCAGGGGGTTTAGAACTTTATAAACTTGAATGTTTTAATAAATAACATTAATACGAAGAACGTGGGCATAAGAAACGTATGAAACGGAGTCGAAACGATAAAGATATGAAGTTTTAAAACTCGCGCGCATTACTTTTATTTTTATACAATCTTTTATAAAACAATTAATTTAATAATAAAATATCATTATTAAATCATGCACTTTTACAAACGACGCATTTGTAAACGAAAATAATATTTTCTTATACGTACAATATATAAGAACTTTAATTTAACGAAAGTACGAGTTAATTATTGTTTTAACTTCTAGAACAATTAATAAAAACTATAGGTGGTGTGTAGACAATAACAACATGTATGTTTCATTAGATGAAATACATTATACACTTACGGCCTATAAATTTTAATAGGTTGCATTCAAATTGCCGAGGCGATTCACTTACTTGATTTAGATAATCAATCATTCACTTACGGTGAGTTCATAGCCCCGCTTTTATACAATTATATTGTTTTACAACTTTGAGGTGAGAAACATGCATTGTTTTACATTTGGACGCAAGTACACTTTTAAATAAATTACGAGTTGTGCCTAATAACAAACCCACTATTGCCCACTTTTCATGGAACTGATATCCAATTTTGGCTAGTACGAGCGGCGAATTTTTATGAATAGATCTATTTGGGATTGACATCCCCGTTCGGGTGAGTAGCGCTCATCGGTTTCGACAGTACTGAAACAACGAACGTATACATGTCGGAACAATTTGGATGTTGCGGGTTGAACATCTACATGGGCACATTTAGTGCATTAAATTGCATACATATATGATTCGAGCTTCGGTTCATAACTTATGCACTCGTAATAACATTAAAGATATTGTATGTGTTACATGTCTTTACATTGGAAAATCTTGTAGTCTATTTTAAAACATTAACTAAACCTGTGAATTCACCAACTTTATGTTAACGTTTTAAAGCATGTTTTTCTCAGGTCAATAAGGTACGTAGAAACAAGAAACATAGTGGGTCATCATTTATGAGTCATTAACTATAAAGATTTGGATGCATTACATTTTGGGAATATTTGTTATCTTAAAATCGTTACTATTCTATGATGAACTATTTAAGCTTCGCTATTGTAAACAAACAAGTCAAATTTCATCCAATAGTAACAATTTTAAAAAACCTCATATAGAGGTCGTTTTTCTCTTAACTCGTGCTGTTGATTCTATGAAGTAAACATTCCCCAACGCCATATTTCCATTTCCCTGCGACCCATTTTGGGGGTGTTACAGATTGGCATCAAGAGCCTAGGTTATAGAGAACCAGGTCAAATGTTTTTACTTGGACTATAACCATTTTCAAACATTGCATCATACAAAAGTTTTTCACGGGACACATTATACACTTAATGATTTGCATTTGTTAAATTAATACTAACATGGCTTACGTAAGTTTAATACGTACATACCTTATCATGATATATACCCACCTACCTGCGTATATTTTACACTTGTATATAAGAATTATTAAATAAATACTATAGCGTCTCTTAAGGACAAAGTATGCTTATAAATCGTATGTCTAAACATATCTAGACATTAATCTATCTAATATAATATTATACCAACATTCATTCAAAAACATCATTCATAACCACCAATCATATCATACCACATCCATTTCTACCATGAAGCATTCCAATTCTCGCCTGTCACGATTTCAGCACTGCCATGTGTGCAATATTCATTCACCATGCATCATCGTACATCGTATGTATCTTTCATAGTGCACGCATCCCGCATGGTTTCATATAAAGACGATTTATATAAACTTTTGCTTGTGCAGGTTATGGCTGCATCCACTATTCCCGTCTTTGCTGAGGAGAATCTTGCGGACCCGATCGATATCCGGATAGATATCATTCACCCAGAGCCTGTCGCTGCAGTTGCTTTTCCTGCAACGGCCATTGTGAGGACACAAGCCCAACACGGGGAGGCTATACGAGGCATACAAGAGCATTTATTAGGAGTGCCCATACAGGAGGAGCTGACGGCTCTGAGATTTAGGGCAGACATTGCTGAGGCAGAAAATGCTTCATTGCGTGCTAGGATTAAGACTACAGAGGCAATCGAGAAGATTACTCGTAACCGTGAGAGACAGGCTCGTGTTAAGTTTGAGCAGCAGTTGGCTGCGGTTTAAGAGTCCCAGCGTCAGGACCGAGAGGACTTTAGGAAACTCAAGGAGCTCATGACCAGTCAGTTCGTACGGCACTCTATGAGATATCACTGCTTCATAGATTTAAATGTAACTATCTTGTATTGGAGATTTTTAAGTAGTATTAAGGAAAACATTTAGTCTTTGGTGGAAGAAACAATGAACCCAATTATCTATTAAATTATGGTATTATGAAAACTTCGTCAATTTTATTTCAACTCTCTATTATCATGCAACCGCTACTAAAACATCCATGATTTTAAGAAACACATCACTCTCACACCGTCAAACTATTTCGATATCCCTCATAAATTATTTCCATGGTCAATTTTCAAAACTATCTTGTTATCCATTCATAAACAATTTGTTACCTCAACATAAACTCCTTACAATTACACTAGGAACTGTCACGTGATTCCTTTGGAAACTATTTTGTCATCTCATAAACAATTTTAGTGTCGTCTCATAAACAAAGCCGATGCCATTTAACAAACTACCTGGTTATCGATTAATAAACTATCATTTTATAAACCATTTTACTATCATTGGCAAACTGTTTTACCATCGTTCGATAAACTAAAGTTCTATAAACTATTCCACAGTCGCCTTGTAAACAATTCCACTATTGTAATAATCTGTCTTACTATCATAAATAAATCAGTTCACTATCGGGTTATAAATACGCATTTTATAAATTGTTTTACTATCACTTTGAAAACTAATTTACTTTAAATAAACTAATTTACTATCATCTAATAAGAACCACCCATTATTAACAATGTTCTAAACCGTCGCATAAACCATTTTACAGTTACCTAATAACCTATTTCGGTATTACAAAAAAAAAATGATTTACCATCACCTTATAAAACTTTTGCCAACATTTATAAATTATTTCACTTGTGTTTTATAAACAAATTTACCATCACTTGTAAACCACTCAACTAATACTTTGTAAACTAAAGACTAGTTCATCATTACCTTATAAACAAGGTTACTATCACTTTTTTTTTATCCCACACCATCATCTTATGAAGACCCTTCTTAATCAAATATACTATTTTCCAACACCTAAAAGATACGTTACTAACATTTTATAAATTACCTTGTCCTTACCTCATGAAACCAGTTTTCACCACATAAATTATTTTATTATCAACTCATAAGTCGTTTTGCTATCGTCTTGAAAACCATCATACGATTTCTCGCAAACCATTTTATTGTCATCCTATCAACAACCTTGCATCCACCTTGTGAATCATTTCGTCATCTTATAAGACACTCTTAATAACTTTTATATACATTAACACGAAATTTGACGAAAATGAGCACGCATCGTCAGCCCTCAAATCTAAATAACACAGATCACCATGTAATAATTCAGGAAGGACCATGGCCATGCTAAGAATATTCAACAAAAAACTTTTGTCACAACTTAATTTCCTATTATAACCAAGTTTTGTGTGCGTAGATCGTAAAGACGCGTTTATTTTGTAAAATTGAATTAGTAACCATAGCATCTAAGCAGACCTTTACTCCACCTTACTATAAAGTCGACAGCATCTTATACCAAACCCTAAGCCGAAAAGCCGAGGCACATCACTAGTCGACCTAGGATAATTCGCTATCAAATTCGCTCGCTACTAGAGAAGTTACTAAATCGCCCATTCAACATCAACCTAATGCCCATATAATTTGGTAGTTTCAACCTCATAATTGGTATGGATTGCTTGTCCAAGAGAACCCTGCCATGATAAGCTATGCCGAGAAATTCGTTTTATCCCATGGGAAATGAAACATTAATTGTTCGTAGTGACGGAAGCGACAACGAACGCAAGTCCCGATTAAACATCATCTCGTGCACCAGAACACAAAAGTATTTGCTGGAGGGATGTCCTATCTTTCTAGCCCAGGTTAGCATATTGAAAAGCGGAAACAAGTCGAAGGAGTAAGCCACTTGAAGAAGTCACAATGATCAAGACTTACCCTGAGGTATTTACCCTGAGGACTTGCCCGGCGTATTCCACCAACCCGCCAAGTGGAATTTCAAATCGATCTGATACATGTGCTCGCGCCAGTAAGCACGGTCACCATTAACGACTGGCACCATCCGAGATGAAGGATTTTGACGGACCAATTGAAAGAACTTTCCGTACAAAAGGCTTTAATCAGACCTAGTTCCTACACCTTGGGAGCTCCGGTCTTGCATTCAAGAAAAGGACGGATCCTTCCGGATGTGCATAGATTACCGGGAATTGAATAAGCTGACGGTAAAGAACCGTTATCCACTTCCCAGGATTGATGATTTGTTCGATCAACTACAAGGTTCAAGTATCTACTCAAAGATCGACCTGAGGTCGGGTTATCATCAACTAAAGAATTAGTGAAGAAGACATTTCGAAAGACCACATCAGAACTCGATATGGACATTAGAGTTTCAAGTTATGCCGTTTGTGTATTGCTAATGCACCATGCTGTATTTCCGGATCTCATGAATCGGTGTGCAAAACGCATACTCTGGGATAAATTCGTAATTGTCCTTTATTGATTGAATTCTGATATACTCGAAGAACAAGAAGAGCATGCAGAGCACCCCGAGTTAATCTTGGGAGTTGCTTAAGAAGAGAACTGTTGTATGCCAAATTCTCCTAAGTGCGAACTCTGGATCCCCATAAATTAAGTCCTTGGTCACGTGATCGATAGTCATTGGTATTCATGTGGATTCCTGCCAAGATTGAATACCGTCACAGATTGATCATTCACCCAGTCTGTCAATGGAGATTCGTCAATTTTTGGGCCTAGCAGCTACTACCCGAAGATTCAATAAGGAATCACAAAGAATACGCCAATCCAATGACAACTGTCTCAAAAGAAGATCAAGTCTGATGGAGTGACAAGGCAGAGGCAGCCTTTCATTGATAAAGCAAAGTTGTGTAGTGCGCACAATTCTAAGCGTACCCGAAGGAAAGGGGAGTCTTTATCTTTACTGTACGCTTCAATCAAAGGGTTGGGCGTAGGTGCAATGCAAGAGAAAAAGTGATTGCTTAAGCAAACACTGACAACTAAAGATTGAAAAAAAAAAATCACCACTCATGATATGGAGTTAGGCGCAGTAGTATTCGCTCTAAAGATCCGAAGGCATTATCTGAATGGACAAGTGTACAGAGTTTCACCGACCACAAAAAGTTTTTGCAACACATCCTCGATCAGAAGGAATTTAAACAGTAAGACAGCGCCGTTGGTTGGAATTGCTTAGTGATTATGATTGTGAAATCCGTTATCACCCAGGAAAAGCAAATGTAGTGGCTGATGCATTGAGCAGAAAGGAACGAATAAAGCCATTACGGGTTTGGGCCTTGGTTATGACTATTGGTTTGGACCTTCCCAAGCGGATTTTGGAGGCTCAGATTGAGGCGAGAAAACCAGAAAACCTCAAGTCTGAAGACGTAGGAGTATATGGTTGAGAATTCGAAGACCCAGAAAAGCCCAGAAGGAGTAAATTGAACCAACGTGCGACGGGACAATGTGTCTAAACAACAGAAGTTTGTTGCCTCGTTACGGTGACCTAAGGGCTCTGATTAACATGAGTCCCACAGTCAAATATTCTGTTACCGGGTTTCCATAAAATGTACCAGGACATGAAGCAACTGTATTGGTGGCCTAACATTAAAGCTGACATTAGCCACCAATGTTAGCAAGTGTTAGACGTGTTTTTAGAATCAAAAAGCCGAAACACCAAAAACCATCTGGCTTAATGGTACAAACCAGCGATTCCACAATGTAAATGGGAAAATAACCCTATGGACTTTGGCACCAAACTCCAAGAACGCAAAGTGGAAAACGACACCAAATATGGGTAATTGTAGACCGAGCTCACTAAGTTTGCACACTTTTTACCGATGGAGGGAAACTGACCTATGACAAGATACAAGATAATACTTGAAAGAAATGGTCACAAAGGCATGGGATACCAGTCTCGATCATTGGCGATCGTGACACCCCTGTTTACGTCAAAAAATTCGAGGTCATTTCAGAAAAGCTAGTGGGTACTCTCGGTCTTTATATGGAAGTACGGCAAAACCCCAGAGACTGATGGACAAAGCGAAAGAACCAAATGGCGGCATATGGAATTACTTACAATGTATCCTACAAGTACAAATAGCTAAAGATAACTGCAGTTTGCTTTGTCTTCAACATGTAATTCAGCTCTTTTCTTCACTTGTAGAGAATACAATGTAATCCGTATAAACTGAGTTGACTTCCCCCAGTTCATACTACATGTCTTTAAGCAGTTCAACTGCTTCCCCCCAAACAAACAACCATTAGAAGCAAATTTGAAACTTTGATGTAGTTAACATATCTTCTAACTATAGCAGTTTAAGCTTGCAGCGGAATCTGTAGAAGATGAAGTAAACCACACTTGGCAGCAAATCTGACTTCTTCATTACAGTTAAGCATCAAATCTGTTCAGGGAAACATGTAAGAAATCAGCAAGATCTTCTCACGTATGCACATACTTCACACCAAACAACCCGTTGAGGTTGAAACTATAACACCAAAGTCAATTAAGTCATGGATGTTGTGCGCATTAAAGTCAACTAAGTCCTAAATGTACAGATTACTTCCCCCTGATTGTTGCTAATTATCGAAATGTGAAAAAGAATAATACAAGTACACCTTTCTTCCCCTTGATTGCATTCGATGACCATCGAAAAAATCATAACCTGTGTACGCTTGATTATTCGATAGTATGACCATGTGTGAAGGTCAATAATGTTCGGTTCAGCACCAAAATATCCCGTGAGAATCCACTGATTTGTCTCTCCTCTGACTTATTCGTTTCTAACCTCTTATTCTGTCGGCTCTCTGTAATGACTACTGATGGAGAAAACTCAGTATGACAAACTTGATGCTGAAGTAGAATAACTCAAATTTGTGTCTTATGTCTTGTACTATCCATGTGACTCCAAACTGAATACTAAAACGTAATTCCTTGAAGTATAAGTGACCAAAATCTCTTGACAAATCCTCAAATAATTAAGACACTGGGCACTACAATGTAACTCATTCAAGTGATAGTGAATGTGCGCATTAAGCACCAACTTCTGCGTTTGTAGATCACACATTACTAGATTTGACAAGTCTTCATGAACACCGGTGATAAGCTCGAACAAGTTATCTTCAAAGTCATCATCCAACCAACCCCGACTTAAAGATATGATAAGTGCATGCACCCATGAAATTCCACTTCAACGTCAAATAGGTGATAAAAAATTGTCCCCGTAATCAATTCTTGCGATTAAATCCCGATAATGGTGTATTACTTCATGGATACAACAATCATAATCATAGAAAACAACTTTAAAAGAGATGTTGTTGGAAAAATTTAGTTATCATTTATTATAATCAGAGTTTTTACAAAATGCAGGTCCCAAAATCTAAAACATCAAGTTTGAATGATAACAGTTCAACCATCTTTGAGTCCACTCCACTCCGTGCCGCAACTTGCCTCAATTACCTGAGAATAAAATTGCTTAAAAAAGGTCAACACAAAAGGTTTGAGTGAAATTCATAGGTTTAATATAATAGTTTTTGATACAAGTCATAGTGTAATATTGTTTTAAACACAAATTAATTATGTAAAAGTGATATTGTTATTATACCCGCTTATTATTTATAATTGCAACGAATACAATTATCATAGTAACAATGTATTATCCCGTTATTGCCTTATTTGGTCTTGTCTGGTCTAAGCTCATGGCACACAAACTGACTAGTGTATATATACCCAAAATGATTTATATATATATATATATATATATATATATATATATATATATATATATACAGATAATGGCCCTCGGTGTAGGTACTTGCCATATACTTATGAAATTCAAATATAGTGTGTTTGGTTACCTATCCGGCTAACACAAACAGGATTCGTCAATCCCGATAGATCTATCCACAATATTTGCGTTCACCCAAAAGTGATTAATGGTCATGATATGAGGGACTTTTGGCATTTTAAATAACTTAGACATTAGTGATAATGGTATATCAGATTAGCATATAACTTGTAAAGACACTTGTATTCATGGTTTAAGTATGTATAAGTCTTTGAAAAGTAATCACATTGTTATAAGATAAACGAGTATGTAAAAGAGTTTGTAACAAGCATGTATCCCCCTCGCGGGTTTATAAAACATTTAAAATAAGTAAATGCGAGTTTTATGGCTACTGTTGGAATTCGAAATATAGACCCTATGTTTTATATTTTATAAAAATAGTGCTCTTTACAAGGATCGTGAGCATGTAAGGAACTCGAAAGACGAAATTATAACGAACAAGTTATGACTTTTACAAGTTATATATAATTAACTTTATAAAAATAGCTTTATAAACTGTGATGAACAGTAAAAGTTACTGTTCATCAGGGGTAAAAATTGTATAAATTTAATATTTTGATAAATTTCCTTAATATGAACCCACGGACATAAAGAACTCGAGAAACGGAATTATAACGAACAAGTTACGTATTTTATAAATGTATATAATTAATTTTATAAAAACAAGCTGTTATGAACAGTAAATATTACTGTTCATCAGGGGTTAAATCTTATAAATTTGATATTTTGATAAATTATCTTAATACTAATCCAAGGACATAAGGATCTCAAGAAACGGAACTATAACGAGCGAGTTATGATTTAAACAAGTTACATATAATTAATTTTATAAAAATAATTTTTATAAACTGTGATGAACAGTAAAAGTTACTGTTCATCAGTGGGTTAAACTTTATAAATATGATGTTTTGTTAAATTATTTTAATACGAAGACGTGGACATAAGAAACGTATAAAACGGAGTCGAAACGATAAAGATATGAAGTTTTAAAACTCGCGCGCATTATTTTATTTTTATACAATCTTTTATAAAACAATTAAAATAAATAATGACATATCATTAGTAAATCATACATTTTTACAAACGATGTATTAGTAAGCGAAAATGATATTTTCTTACGGACACAAGTACACACACGTTCATTTAACAAAGTACGAGTTAATTATTGTTTTAACTTTTAATGAATTAATAAAAACTATTAGGTGGTGGTGTAACTATACGACATGTGATGTTTTAATTATATGAAATACATTATACTCATACGGCCTATAATTAATTAGGTTGCATTCAAATTGCCGAGGCGATTCACTTACTTGATTTAGATAATCAATCATTCACTTACGGTGAGTTCATAGCCCCGCTTTTATACAATTATATTGTTTTACAACTTTGGGGTGAGAAACATGCATCATTTTACATTTGGACGCAAGTACTCTTTTAAACATATTACGATTTGGCCTAAGTAGCTAAACCCACTATTGCCCACTATCATGAACTGTCAATTGCTAGTTAGCGAGCGCGAATGTTATGAATAGATCTATTTGGGATTGACATCCCCGTTCGGGTGAGTAGCGCTCATCAGTTTCGGAGGTACTGAAACAACGAACGTATACATGTCGGAACAATTTGGATGTTGCGGGTTGAACATCTACATGGGCACATTTAGTGCATTAAATTGCATACATATATGTCGAGCTTCGGTGTCATGAGCTTAGTGCACTTCGTAATTACTTTTAAGATATTGTATGTGGGTACAGTGCTTACACATAGAAGATCTTGTGGTTCTACTTTATACATTACTAACCTGTGAATTCATCAACTTTATGTTGACGTTTTAAAGCATGTTTTTCTCAGGTCAATAAGGTGATGAGAAAAAGGGATACATTGTTGGTCAATCATTTTGGAAGTCATTACTATAAAGATCTTGGATGCATTACATTTTGGGAATTTTTGTTATGGTCTTAAAGCTTAATTTTCATGGAATGAACTATTAAGCTTCGGCTATTGTAACAAACAAGTCTATTTAATCCAATGTATCAATTTTAAATGACTCATATAGAGGTCGTTCTCATATCTCGTGATATTGATCTATGAAGTAACACTCTCCAACCCATATTCCGCTGCGACCCATTTTGGGGGTGTTACAAGTATATTGTCAAAGAAATGATAGATACTGATGGTTAATGATTTTTAAACTCATATTATGAGTTTACAATAGCTCATGGTTGCTTATTTGAGGTTGAATGGGTTAAAAATGAGAAAACGGGTTAAGTGATCATTTAGGGCTCATTTAGGGTTTCTTGGATTCGATTCTTGTATAAATGAAGTAGGATTATGAAATAATGATGGAATAGGATTGTCATGGTTGTATAATAAGTTATTACAACTTATTTGAGTATTGATTGAGGTTTAGAATGGATAAAAATCGATAAACGGGTCATGGTTTAGGAATTAGCTCGGTTTTAGGGTTTAAGGTTTTGAATTAGGGTTTTAAGAGTAAAAATGTGTATGAAAGTTTATGAATAGAATAATTAGGGTTTACACATTGTATATTGAGTGTAGTAGCTTGTACACAAGTGATGGTGAAGAAATTAGAATGAAAACGGAGGTAAAACGGCTATTTTAGAGATCATGCTTAATGACTTGTACATTGAGCTTTTAGAGACTTGTACTTTGACTTGAAGAGATTTTATATTTCAAATGAGATGTTATATTGCTTGTACATATGCTTTAGTAGCTTGTGCATTCACTTTAGATATTAATCCTTCATGGAATTAGGGTTTAGAGGTATACGATAACGGTTTAAAGCCCGTTTTGATATAACGTTGTGAATAGTACATTATAGGAATAATGTACCTTGTAATAGGAATATGATGATATTGAATTGACATGTTGTGATGTTTGCTTGACATATATGAAGATAGGATTGTCATAGATAGGTTGCGTGAGCTCGTCTACTTTAGTTATGACATACTGAGATATATAAGTAATGTAATAAAGCGAAAAATTTCCCCGTACAATTGTGATCATAGTAAAATGGGTTTTGCATTTGATGAAAATTCTTGGGTTGTTATAGGTATTTAGTCACATACAATTAAGCATAAAGTGGCCAAAAGTGTTAATAAGTGTGACCATATGGTGTTTAAATTGAAGAAATGTGAATTTTGTATGACTATTGATCATCCAATGGTCACATGAATTTTATGTTAGTGTGGCCTTTTGTAATATTTAGTCACACAAAGCATGTTTGTTTTGGGTATTTAGTCACATATAATTATGCATAAAGTAGACCTAAGTGTTAATTAGTGTGCACCATTATATGGTGTTTAAAGTGAAGTAAATATGTCATTTTGTGTCTTTTGATTTCATCAATGGACCACATGAGTTTTATGTTTGTGTGGCCTTTTGTAATATTTAGTCACACAAAGCATGTTTTTTGGGTGTAGTTAGTCACATACAATTAAGCATAAAGTGACCAAAAGTGTTAATAAGTGTGACCATATGCTGTTTAAAGTGAAGAAATGTGTATTTTGTGTGACTATTGATCATCCAATGGCCACATATATTTTGGTTTGTGTGCCTTTTTGTGAACATTTAGTCACAACAAAGCATGTTTGTTTTGGGTATATTAGTCACATACACTTAAGATAAAGTGACCAAAAGTATTAATATGTGTGACTTATGTGTTTAAAGTGAAGAAATGTGGGTAATTTTGTTTGGACTTTATCATCCAAAATGGCCATATGAATTTTTTATGTCTTGGGTAGCCTTTTGTTTATATTTAGTCACACAAAAGAATTATTTTAAGCACACAATGACCAAAAAGTGTAACAAGTGTGGACCTATACTACTTTATCTTTTAGTTAAACTTTTTAAGAATCCAATATATATAAAAACAAAATCAAATATTATTATATATCAAAATAAATTCAAATAACCAATAAAACTGGAATGTATATAACTGAACCAATATAAAATTGTAATGTCGTATATACTAAACTTCTCAATAAACTAAGGCCTTCTGACTCCTCTTCTTATTAGCTTCCTTTTGCATGGCATCACTAGAGACGTAGAAGTTTTTGCGCTTCGTTGGTACTTTAGGTGCAGTTTTGTTCTCAACAGTGATCATTTGTATGGTACTTGGTGGTGTTGCCTGCAGGAAACAAAAGCCGCGTGTATCAAACACTGAATTAAATATGAAGAATTATATATATGTAGGTTCATAAAACACATGTATGTACCTTTGGATCAAAAACAACTTGATTCTTTGGCCATGCAACAAAACCACCTACTGCATCCAAAACTGTTGTGCAACCGTTACTTCCTACATCCGGTATAAATGCTGCATCCACTAGAGATTTATCAATTGACACTTTGTAGGTAGCATATCTTTGGAGTGCTTTGTTATAAAGCATTATTTTCCCATCATTCTTGTATACGGTACCCTCAACAATAATAGTTGTTTTCTTTAAGTGCCACAGTCTGCACTTTATTGCCCACAGTCTGCACTTTATTGCCTAAAAAATGATTTGTTGCATGTATGTATCAGAAATTAATTAAACAAAAGAATATATGAACATGTTGAAATACATACTTGTGGTAGTACCGACACATTTTCTTTGGATTGTGAATCTTGACTTGAAGAATCCTTTCGGATTGATCTAGTCATTCTCTTAGCTCCCACAGATTTAACAGTTTCCTGTATGCATATAAAACACGGTAAATATATAAGACATGTATGTAGAATTCAAAAATCACAGGGGGGTGTTTTATTAATTACTTACCCTTTTTTGCATTTCCTTCTGAATGCTCGCATCATTCTGATCACATCCAAGAACAGTTGTTCCGCCCTCCTCATCAGCACTGCTATTTATTGGATGAATTTCCACCGAAGACACCTGCAATATAAATTAAGAAATGTGTTGGGATTAAAAGGATTCTTAGTACTGCTGATGATACTGTTGCTGGTTATGGTTAGACAGCTTGTTGGCACGTGTAGACTGAAGAAAATATACCGAAGCATTAGTGCTGCTGTACAAATGTTTAGTACTGCTAGTGTTAGTTGCAAATGTTAGTCATATTAATGTTGCTCTGAGTTAAGATTATTAGATATAAGCTAGTACTGTTGTGTTATTACTGCTTCTTAGATATGCATGAATTATATTAGGAAATGATTAGAATTAGATGGAAACTTATTGTAAGCCCATTAGGTCTCCCTGGTGTATAAGTAGGAAGGTCCTTATAGGGTAATTAGGTTAGATGTACCTGCTATCTATAGGATCAGTGCTGTGAGCGTTAATTAAGTTAATTAGAAAATGAAATTGTTAACAACATAAAAAATGTCTTACATCTAGTGGTGTTAATTAAGTTGGCGTTGACTACACGCCCCCTTGTACAGCCAAACTGATTTTTCAGTTTAGTTACCCATTCCCTCTGTCTGTCAACATCTTGCTTGACATACTCTTGATTATAGTTCTTTCTGTTCAGTTTAGTCTCGCAGCATCATGTTGACTTTTAGTAACAAAATTCTTTTCATCAGCTGCTTGTTTGCTTCGTGGAAGATCAAAATACCTCTTGTATGTCACTCCACTTCCCACTCCTTTTGCATAACCTCCCTTTTCCTTACCTAATACAAGTGTCATGGCATCAGTGCCTTGATCTACCTACAAGGTTCCTTCTTTGATCTTGTCCTTAGTTTCTTTCTGCACAATATGGGAAATAGGTTATAATACGAAAATGAACATAATAAAAAAACTGCAGACAAACTTACAAGTTTATCTCCCACTGATCTATCTCATATCTGATATTCTCCGTCTTTTTTTACATTACTTTTAACCATAGGGGTACCACGGGAGGAGTTCTTTATCTTGTTCAATTTCTTTTTTTTCAATCTTTATAATGTCAAATCATACACTTGTAAGTTAACCGATAATAAAATGAATGATGCTATGAAATGCAAAAAGTGCAAATGTGTATTCTTACATTTTTCTTTCACATGGTATATCCTCATCGTCCCATTGTCTGCGGAAAAACACACTTGGAACTGCGCCATTTTATCTTTAGCAGATTTTTCACCTTGCAACCACAAATCCTAAGGCGTTTAGATGTCGTAATGTGCTAGTATAAAACTAAGTATATAGGAAACACAAAGGTATGAAAGATATATGGAACTGCTTAAAATAAAAATGACAAATTAAAACCTTGTATTTCCATCGCGTGGCCGTGTAGTTTACAAAATTGTCCAATATTCGGCTTTTAAATTGCAGAATACTTAAACGGGACTTCATTTAGCTTTGTAGGAGTATCTTGGTTGGGCAAATATGATAATGTTTGTCTCAATTCTCCTTTTCTAAAAAATCTTTAGAAGTTGACCAAGCAAGATTAGCATTACCAGCTTTCTGATGTCAAATTCAACAATCAAAGTTATCGCTGCAAAGATTTGACACTATGTTATGAATTAATTAGTTGCACATAATGCAAATGCAGAGATAAACTTACTATTTCAGAAGAACTATTTTTGGGTTAAATTTTTTCAAAGAGGGCTTTTGAAGTATGGGATAAATTAAAAGAAACCTTTAATAGAGTGGATGGTTCTGTGACATTTAACATGCATCATAAAATCAATTCTTTGACTCAAAAGGGTTCTCCTATTGCTGAGTACTTTGTGGAAACAATTTGATGCTCTTGTTCAACTTCCTATATGTACTTGTCATGCTGCAGATGATTTTAAGAAGCATAACCAACTTATGAAACTAATGCAACTCTTAATGGGCCTAGATGACACTTATATGCAGTTAAGAAGTAATATCTTGTCTAGAGACCCTTCACCTGATGCTAAAGGTGCTTATGTTCTTATATCTAGTGAAGAGTCTCATAGGTCTGTTGTCACTGGTTCAGGAGCTAGGACTTCCCAAAGGGCTCAGTCTTCTATGTTTAACTTGAGTGTGAATAATAAGAGTGGTGTTCAAAGGTCTCAAACCTTTGGTAACACTACTAGACCCAATGATAATACTATTAGGCCTAATAACAATGGAAATAGAAGGACTGTTGGTGGTCCTTCTTTGGTTTGTGAGCATTGTAGGTTTAATGGTCATACTGTGGACAGATGTTTCAAATTGATTGGCTACCCTAGTAATTTTGGAAAAAGGAATATTTCTTCTAATACTAATCAAAACAATCAAAATTTTATAAGATTTATATGTAACAATAATTCTGGTGGTTCTAGTTCCACCTTTTCTGATGAATTGATTTCTAAACTTCTTTCTTTAATAAAAGAACTTTCTTTGAATGATAAAGGCAAAGGAGTTCAAGCAAATATGACATGTATAGTTTTTAATACCAACAGGTTTTTTGACAAAAATATTAATAAGTTTTTTAATTCAAACATTGATACGAAGCTTGGTCATGAGCAGACTGGTATTATTTTTAACTCAGGATCTAACCAACATTTGACATACACTGATAAAGATTTAGTTAATGTAATTGATATTTTCTATCTTAGGATCAAAGTTTCTCATCCTAATGGGACATTAGCTTTTATTACTAAGGTAGGCAATCTCTGTTTAACTAAAATTTTAACTCTGTATGATGTGTTGGTTGTCCATTCGAGTGTCATGTTACGAACCATATGAATTAGCCATAATCACCGGTCATGCATGGGTTCCATTACAATATAAGCCACTTCAACCCAATGCACATGACCCATATGTTAATTACCCATTGTCACCAGTCATGGATGTGTCGTAACATGACACTCTAAGCAACTACAACCCAATGTATATGACCCATATGATGTCAAATACCCATTAATGAATGTGAACAGTTATATCCTAATGCACATGACCCATGACCCATATGAATTAGCCATAATCATCGGTCATGCATGGGTTCCATTACAATATAAGCCACTACAACCCAATGCACATGACCCATGATCCATGTTAATTACCAATTGTCACCAGTCATGGATGTGTCGTAACATGACACTCTAAGCGCAACTACAACCCAATGCATATGACCCATATGATGTCAAATACCCATTAATGAATGTGACTAGTGATATCCTAATGCACATGACCCATGACCCATATGAATTAGCCATAATCACCGGTCATGCATGGGTTCCATTACAATATAAGCCACTACAACCCAATGCACATGACCCATGACCCATGTTAATTACCAATTGTCACCAGTCATGGATGTGTCGTAACATGACACTCTAAGCAACTACAACCCAATGTATATGACCCATATGATGTCAAATACTAAATGTGACCAATGATATCCTAATGCACATGACCCATGATCGACCCATATGAATAATTAGCCATAATCACCGGTCGTGCATGGGTTCCATTACAATATAAGCCACTACAACCCAATGCACATGACCCATGACCCATGTTAATTACCAATTGTTACCAGTCATGGATGTGTCGTAACCTTTTCTATATTATCGTGGCTAAAGGTATTTTCCCTCTGATATTTTCATGAAATATTTCGTAAAATCCGTGATAATGTATTCCGCCAAAAATTTCATGAATCATATTCCCCCAGAAACAACTCCTCCTGTCACCCGCCACAACTCCCTCTCATCTCACCATAAATCCTATCACCACCACAGCTCTCATCACGTCACTCTCTCGTCCATCGCTATCACTCTCCCGTCATAGACCCACCACTCCCGTCACCACTAGTAAGTATTGTGTTCCTTTTGTACACATCGTTCTAAAAAAACCGTGTTTATGATTC
>BQNB010045194.1:2963-44426 GCA_026074375.1 Tanacetum coccineum
TACCAAGTACTCTTTTTGCTAAAACTTAGTCGATACTATTCAAATTCAACATTTTATTCAAACTTTATTATCCGTATAGATTTGAAAATGTAAAGTAATTAGCAACACTAAACACTCTTGTGATTATATATTTAGGGGTGTTTTGATTAGCTTATTTCATTTTAAGCAATAACTCCAAAAAAAGTTGTTGTTTCCAATCGCTTATTTGTGTGGCACTTATAAACTACTTAAATTATAGTTATATTGTACAAGTTGTTAGTACAAAAAGAGTGTAGGGGTGAATATGAGTCTGGATTGCTTAATGGGTTGGGCCAGGGAGTAGGCTATGATATTGATCTTGTACTAATCCAAGTAATGAAGAGATGATATGCACAAATGAGAATAAACCGTTAGCCTTACCGCAGGGCGGACCCCGCGATTAAGCTCTAGCGTGAGAGTAAGTATACATGTTTGTCAGAGAATAAGTGAATGTCAGAGTATGTGTGTGTGTTAATGATAGGACCAAATATACCTCTTTGGGGTGTGAAATGACCCTTATTTATAGGCAAGCCCAATACTAGGGTTTCCTAATATTTTGCTTACGACTGTTAGTAGCCGGAGCGGGTCCCTTGTCGGGCAAGGGTCCATGTGTAATCGTGTCTGCGGACTTTAGTATCCTTCCACGGTCCGTGTTTGTCCGCGGAGGTGCAACGGGTGCGGCTTTTAAAGGTACTCGCGTACGTCTTTGGAATATCCAGAGTGTGACCCTTGTCAGGCTTATTAGTCTGGCTATTTGTTGTATTGGGCCTGGGCCCATATGCGTATATTATGAACTAAGCCCAATGAGCTTGGTATCCATATTATACGTCATCAAGTCCCCCAGTCTAGTTCGCTTACTGTACGTGATACGAATTAATAGCTGCGGTAGAGCATTACTAACTAGAGTTTTTTCGGAAGATTTTTTCCCCTTTTGTTCCTGCCTTGTTTCGCGTCTTTTGCGCCGTTTTGGCAGTTTGTCGTTGGTTACGTGGGTTCTTCGTGTCCCTTTATCTTCTGCGTGATTTGACCTCCTGGGTCCCATATCCATCTGTTATCATCATCTTTTTACTTTGTCTTTGTACCGTTGATTGGGAAGTGTCTTGGTACGTGTCATTATCCTACCTTCCCCTGACTTAAATATACCATGGGTATAAATAGTCGATTCGTGCTCCACTGTTCCCTTTTTTCATCTCTTTCACTTGTCCACCATTGTTGATAAATTTCAAGGTTTTTTAGTTGCACAGCCTCTCTTATTCTAGAAGTTCGTTTTCATTCAGGTTAACCTCTTTGCTTCTCTTTTATTATGGGCAGTATTACATCCCTTAAATGTGTCCTTACATAAGAACACCTTGATGCTGTTTGTGCAAAATATTTTGTTCCAGAGGAAGTTCATCCTCAATTGCCAAGCTTTGATGCCACTATGCATGAAAGACCAGCTGGTAAAGTTGGAATGTATACCCGTTTCTTCGACTATGCCAACTATCGTATCCCGTTTTCTACCTTCTTCGTGTCTGTCCTTACTCACTTCCGCATTCTGTTTTCCCAATTGTTTGTATTTGGATCTACCAAGGTTTCTCATTTTGAAATTCTGTGTCGCGTTTGCAATATTAATCCTAGTGTTGGTCTGTTCCGGTATTTCTATACACACAATTATAAGAATGATTGGTTTGGTTTTACCAAACGTCCAAACGTCTGTGCTTGCTATTCTAAGAACTTAGATTCTGTCAAGAATTGGAATGATCACTTTTTCTGGGTGGACGAGTTTGTAGTTCCTGCCAATGCTCGGTTTGGTTGGTTTTTGGGTACAAACATTGTTAAAGATCGGCCAGTAATATCCAATCCTTAGGGCTTTGGCCACGACGGATCGTGTTCCCGCATGCATACTACATGAGCCCTCATGTATTTCTCGTAAAACATAGTTTGCTTGTGAGGGTCCTACACATCAGAGCCATGGACCTAGAAAGGATTGTTTGTACAGTATTCCGTTAATGATTGCGAAACGCTGTGACTTACGCTTTATTGCTCTTGCCTTTTTTATTTCTGCTGATAAAGTTTCATCCGTGAGATATTCGTGAATCAGGGTCATCCAGGATTCCCCTTCTTCTTCCACCACGGCGAGTACCTCGCTTTCATTCACGGATTTTTCTTTTAATTCTTCCACCAACACCTGTTTGCTGAGATGTGCGAAGCTGGTGGATGCCATTTTGCTTAGTGCATCCGCTTTTTTGTTCTTGCTTCTTGGGACTTGTTTTATTAAAAACACCTGGAAGGTACTGGCCAGTGCTTTTACCTTCTCTAAGTATTTGATCATGTATGTCTCTTTTGCGATGTAAGTCCCATTTACTTGGTTTGCTACCAGTTTTTAGTCTACATTTACTTCGAGGTTTTGGACGCATATTTTTTCCGCTATCCGCAATCCTGCTATCAATGCTTCAGATTCTGCTTCGTTGTTAGTTGCTTCAAACTGAAATCTTAAAGCCTATGTGAATTCTACTCCTTCCAGATCCGTGAGTATCACTCCTGCTCCGCATTCGTCAACGCAAGATGACCCGTCCTTGAACAGGGTCTACCATGCCAGGAGCGGTTCTTCTTCCTTTGCGGAATCGTCCTGACCTTCTTCTTCTGGTCTTTCTACGATAAAATCGGCTAACCCTTATCCTTTACAGATACTCTTGGCCTATAATGTATACCAAACTCCCCTAATTGTATGCTCCACTTTTGCATCCTACCAGCGACTTCTGGGTTTGATAGTATGTTTTTGATGGGTTGATCTGTTATTACTATGATAGGGTGAGCTTGGAAGTATCTTCTTAGGACTTTTGCTTGCATGTACTAATGCTAGCACCAATTTTTCCATGGCGGTGTAGTTTACTTCCGGCCCCTTAGCGCCCGGTTGACAAAGTAGATCGGCATCTGCCTGGCTTCTCTTTCCGTCATTAGTACGGCGCTCACCACTTCCTTGGATGTTGCCAGGTAGACGATGAGCTCCTCTTGTTCTTTTGGAGCAATGAGCATAGGTAACTTTGCTATGTGTTCCTTCATTGGTCTAAATGCAGCTTCCGCTTCCTCCGTCCATAGAAAGTCACTCTTCTTTGTGCATTTTTTCAAAGTTTTGAAAAATGGTAATGATTTCTCCGCTGATTTTACTAAGAACCTGTTTAAGCTTGCCAATTTTCCATTTAATCTATGCACGTCTTTCAAGCATTTTGGTGACTGAAGGCTTAATACGGTGTCTACCTTGTCTGGGCATATCTTAATGCCTTTGTAATTGACTTTGTATCCTAAAAACATCCCTTCTTCAACTCCAAAGGTGCACTTTTTTGGGTTCAATTTCATGTTGATTTTTCTAAGCGTCAGTGAATGTTTATTCTTTGTCGGAGGACGTCTTCATCCTCCGTGCGGCTTTTTATGACCAAATCATCCACATATACCTCGAGGTTTCTACCAATTTGTCCGTGGAATGTTTTGTCCACTAGCCGCTGATAGGTTGCACCGGCGTTCCTTAGACCGAATGGTACCAAACCACAAACTCCACTCCACACTCCCATCCACCTTTTTGTGTAGCAAAAAATGCCTTGATTTGTATATGAACGTGTCTTTTCCTCATTCCTTCCTCTGCCATTTGTATTTGGTGATACCCCTGTATGACGTTCAGAAGCATTTAAAGGAGAATCCTCCATGTTTCGACCTTCCAGTCTATTTTGGCAGAGCGGTATTCGTCTTAGGAATGCCTTATTGAGGTCTTAAATATCATCACACATTCTCCCAATGTTGTCAACTCTTCTTTACCATCAACCGGGTTGGAGAGCCAATCGTGGATATATGAACTCCCTCATGATCCAAGCTGTATAAGCTTTACTAACCTCGTCATTGATTGCTCGTCCTTTCTGCGGCTGGCCTATTTTTTTTTTGACTAACCGGCTGACAAACTTTTCGTACATTCAACACTATGTTCCGCTATCGCTTGGTAATGCCGTATATTCGTTGGTGTCTAACGAATTTATCCAAACTCCGTGAAAGTAGGTTGTACAGCTTATCTTCTGTTTTTTTCCGTAAGGTCAGAACCGATATTATTTGTCTGTTCTGGGTGTCGGATTAATTGTCACTTTAAATCCTTTCTTTCTTTTACTTTGTTCACCGGTTGGGGTTGGTCTTATTGGTCGGAGGATACTCACATTCAATGGGAATGATTTTACTGCTTCTTAGCGTAAGTGTCCCTCCCATAACCGGGAACTTTATCATTTCGTGCGTTGTTGATGGGACTGCTTTCATTTTTCGCAACCCCGGCCTTCCGATGATTCCATTAAACGGAGACGTTGATCTCACCACCATGAAGTCCATCCATGTTGATGTTGAATGTTCGTCATCCCCAACTTTCCACAATAAGTGTATTTGTCTAATGCCATTTTATTTCTCAGCTTATTCTCTAGCGAAGTTGCGGCCGGGACCATTTGATTTCTTATTTCCGGACGGAGTCGATTAAAGCAATGCTCATAGAGTATCTCAAATGATGACCCTCCGTCAATTACATGCGGTGCACTTGGTGACCCCTATCTGCTTCTATTATTAGGGGGCCTTCTGCTCCCTCATCGTTTCCCAGGGACGGGAATGATATTTCGAGGTCGGGTGAGAAACTTTGAGTTATCCTTCTGCTTACTGCCTTCTTTGTCGTAGATGAATCATTAAAATTGATGTCGGTTTCTCTTTTCCGGAGGTTTCACCTTTCTTTTTCGGCTGTTCTTTTCCGCTGCTTTGCTTCAGCTCCCGGATTATGTGCGACAGTTTCCCGGCTTTGAGCATATCTTCAATTTGTCTCCGTAGATGTTGATTCATTTGCATTATGCCCCACTTCTCCGTGAAAACTCGCAAAACTTGTTTGCGTTTCGCTTTTCAACCGGGGTTGTCATCGGAGGTGGGGTTTTGAATTTTCCTTTTTCCAAGGCCAGAATCTCCTTCGGGGTTTTTGTGAGAAGAGTGAACCTGTCTGGCCTTTTCTCTGTCTTATGTTGGCTGCGGAAGCCTCCCCCTTTTTTGAAATTCTGCCTATGACCCCCTTCCTGATGTCTCCAGGCCTGAGGGACTTTTTTCCTTTTTGATTTGAGAGCCGACTTTGCCCTTTGAGAAAGAGTGCCACCATGCATCATTTCGTCTACTGTTTTTGGAATTTTCTCATGAAATCTTTTGATAAGTTCAGGATTTGTGATTCCGTGCACGAATCCGGAGATTCTCATGCACTCCGGTGCTCCTTTAACATTTCCACTTTCCGACTTATACCTTTGTATGAAGTCTTCTGTGGACTCTCCGTCTCTTTGCTTGATGTTGTGGAGCACTATGGGGTCTCTGATGCACTTTTTCTGTTGGAGGTAATTTTTCAGGAATGCTTCTCTTAGATCGTTGTAACTGTCTATTGATTCTGGGGGAAGATCGTCAAACCACACCCGAGCGTTTCCGGTGAGTGTGGAATTAAACATGTGACACCATGTTGGCATGGCCCACCTCTCCGTTTTTGCTGCTGCCTGGAAGATTTTCAAGTGATCTTCAGGATCTTCGCTTCCGTTGTATGTTTTTACATGACTTGGCATTCGCGTTTTCGGGAAGTCGAAGTGACGGATTCGAGACGTGAAGGATCTGTTCGGCACATACCCAAAGGTTGGGAGAGATCTCATTTCGACCACTGGAATTTTTTCTTCGTAATTTAGACTTCCAGTGCCCTCCTTCACTATCTTCGCTTTTAGAGTGATTTTCCGTATACCTTGAGCTTTCCTGACGGCTATCGGGAGTGCGCGGTTGTACTCCCGTACCTCTATTCCGTGTCTCTTGAACATGGTGCTTTCTCTTTTTCCTTATTCTTGTATTATGCCTTGTCGATCTTGACCTTTCACGCCTCTAACACTAGTGAAGACGCTAGGAATTGTGGGGGGGCTGCTGGAGAGCGTCTCTTCTTCTTGGCTATATTGTCTGGACTCAGGAAATACGTGATTCCTGACATCCATAGATGCTCTTCTTCCGGGCATCGCCAAAGTCAAGCCGCGCTTTTACTTCCTCCAGCTTTTCTTTCTTTCTATGCTCATACTCATACTTATCTGCCATGATTAGTAGTAGTTTCTCATAGTGCTTTTCGCAGAACTCTTCGAGATCTATAGGGGATGTAGTTCTCGCGGAGCCTTGGGGGGTTTGTTTGTTCTTCCCTGCCGTATTCCGCACATCAGACTTGGGATGGCTAGAGGTAGGTTGTTCGTGATTGCTCATGGTGAGTATTTTCAAGGAACGCAGTTATATCGGTCCCACGGATGGCGCCAACTTGTTAGTACAAAAACCGTGTGTGGGGGTGAATATGGGTCTAGATCACTTGGTGGATTGGGCCGGAGAGCGGGCTATGATGTAGATCTTGTACTAATCCAAGTAATGAAGCGGTGATATGCACAAATGAGAGTAAACCGTTAGCCTTACCGCAGGGCGAACCTCGCGATTAAGCTCCGGCGTGAGAGTAAGTATACATGTTTGTCAGAGAATGTCAGAGTATGCGTGTATTGATGATAGGGAAAAAATGTACCGCTTTGGGGTGTGAAATGACCCCTATTTATAGGCAAGCCTAATACTAGGGTTTCCTAATATTTCGCTTGCGACTATTAGTAGCCAGAGTGGGTCCCTTGTTGGGCAAGGGTCCACCTGTAATCGTGTATGCGGACGTGAGTATCCTTCCGCAGTCTGTGTTTGTCCATCGAGGTACAATGGGTACGGCTTTTAAAGGTACTCACGTGCGTCTTTGTAATATACGGAGCGTGACTACTGTCGGGCTTTGTGGTCCGACTATTTGTTATATTGGGCCCGGGCCCATATGTGTATGTTATGAACAAAGCCCAATGAGCTTGGTGTCCATACTATACGTCATCAGCAACATCATCTGGAGAATGAATTAGCATATGCATGGCATAAGCGTATGATGCGTCGTAATTCTCAACCAAAGACGATGATTGTGTTGGGTTTTATGATCTATTTAACTATTAAATAACACGAGTACTAATTAACAAAGGGATCAAGAAGCGTGTACCTTTTAGCAATTAACGAACACCGTTCTTGAATATACGTGTATGTATAAATCTTATATGCGAAAACCACTAAAGATCTAAAGTAAGATCTATCTATTTCAACACACACAATACGTTCTTTAGCAAACAATTAAATATGCTAGTACTCGTAGTGATAAAGCAAACCAAACCACCACGTTCTCTAAGAAATCAACGTTTGAAACCCTTTGTGGTTTTTTTGGGTCGAACAAGCACAAAACCGAAACCCTTGGGGTTTATTCGGTCGATCGCTCCACAGGGGAAAGGGGATGGATTTTTAGGGATCTCTTGATATGTCTCACCTACCAATCTTGATCCCTAAGCCCTCCATATATAGGCTAACAACTTGGCTTGCAAGTTAGGTGCTTGAATAGGTCAAATCTGTTACAACCATTTAATGTTGAAATCGCCTATTTAATGGGTAAAAGTGGTTACAAACATTAAATGTTGAAACCGCTCATTTAATATGTGAGAGTGGTTATAAACACTTAATGTTGAAACTGCCTATTTAATAGTGTTGGTTGTAGTAGATCCCAGATCAGGGATCTACTACAACCAACAATCAAAGAAGATTATTTTGTGATAATCAATGGATGCTGCTGCTATGAAACACATGGCTTCAAACTTTGCCAAACTTGACAAGTTTGAAGGGGTGGACTTTAAAAGATGGCAGAAGAAGACGCACTTCTTGCTTTCTAGCATAAGTGTGGTGTATGCGCTGACTACTCCTATTCCTGATGATGGTGATGATGCTACCGTGGATCAAATCAGGAAAAGAGCCAAGTGGGACAATGATGACTATGTCTGTAGAGGTTTAATCCTCAATGGTATGTCTGATTCTTTATTTGATATTTACCAGAATGTTGAATCTTTCAAAGAACTATGGGATTCCTTAGAGGCCAAATATATGGCTGAGGATCCATCAAGCAAGTAGTTCCTTGGTTAATTCCATGTTGTCCTACTCAGGACTGAGTCAAGGGTTCTGGGGTGAAGCTATGTTAACAGCTTGCTATTTATTAAATAGGGTTCCTAATAAAAGGAACAGGATTACCCCTTATGAACTCTGGACTAAAAGGAAACCAAACCTGAACTACCTCAGGGTTTGGGGTTGTAGGGCAGTTGTAAGACTCCCTGATCCAAAGCTAAAAACTTTAGGTGAAAGAGGCATTGAATGCATCTTTGTTGGATATGCTGAGCATTCCAAGGCTTTTAGGTTCTATGTCATTGAGCCTAATAATTCAGTTTTGATTAACTCTATAATTGAATCAAGGGATGCAATCTTTGATGAGAATAGATTCTCATCAGTTTCTAGACCAAGTCTCAGGATTCCTAATGGAACTGAAGACATTGGTGGTTCGGTGGTCCCTAAAGAGTCACTTGAAATGAGGTTGTTAGCAAACCTGACTCTGTGCTTAGATAAAAAACAAAAGGAATAGGGACTTCTAAATGGCGTTTTTGGTCTGAATTTCAATTATACTTAATTGAAGGAACAAGGGATGAGGTCTCTGACCAACACTCCTATTGCTTTAATGTTGAGGATGACCCCAAAACATTTGATGAAGCAATGAAGTCTCAGGATGTTGCTTTCTAGAAAGAATCAATTAATGATGAGATGGACTCTATCATGGGCAACAACACTTGGGTGTTAGCTGATCTACCTCCAGGTTGCAAACCTCTTGGTTGCAAATGGATCTTCTAAAGAAAACTGAAGGTAGATGGAACTATTGAAAAGTTCAAGGCAAGGCTGGTCATTCAGGGATTTAAACAAAAGTCAAGGATAGACTATTTTGATACTTATGCTCCAGTGGCATGTATCAGTACCATAAGACTGCTGATTGCTATGGCATTAATTCACAATATGATTATTCATCAGATGGATGTGAAGACAGCTTTCTTGAACGATGACTTGGATGAGGAGGTATATATGAACCAACCTCAGGGCTTCATCATGCCTGGCAATGAAAACAAGGTGTGTAAACTGATTAAATCTCTATATGGACTGAAGCAGGCACCTAAGCAATGGCATCAAAAGTTTGATGAAGTGATTTTGTCTAATGGTTATTTACTTAACCAAGCTGACAAATGTGTATATAGCAAATTTGATGAATCTGGTAAAGGAGTCATCATTTGTCTATATGTTGATGACATGCTGATCTTTGGCACTGACCAAGTTCAGGTTGACTTGACAAAGGAATTTTTGTCATCAAAGTTCTCTATGAAGGACATAGGGGAGGCTGATGTTATCCTTGGCATAAGGATTAAACATGAAAGTAATGGAATAGCAATTTCTCAGTCTCATTATATTGAGAAGGTACTGAAGAAATTTAATTACTTTGATTGCACTCCAGTGAGTACTCCTATGGATACAAGTGAGAAGCTGATGCCTAATAATGGTCAGGCTGTATCTCAACTTGAGTATTCTAGGGTGATTGGCTGCTTGATGTATGCCATGACTTGTACAAGGCCTGACATTGCATTTGTTGTGGGTAAACTGAGTAGGTATACTAGTAATCCTGGTACTCAGCACTGGCAAGCAATTCAGCGGGTACTGAAGTACTTAAAGAAAACCATGGACTATAGATTGACATATACCAGTTATCCTTCAGTGTTGGAAGGTTACACTGATGCAAGCTGGATCAGCAACACTGAAGACAATTCATCTACAAGTGGCTGGGTATTCATGCTTGGTGGTGGTGCAATTTCTTGGGCTTCCAAGAAATAAACTTGCATCACTGGTTTAACAATGGAATCTAAATTTGTGGCTTTAGCAGCTGCTGGTAAGGAAGCTGAATGGTTGAAAAACTTGCTCTTTGAGATTCCATTATGGTCCAAACCTATAGCACCTATTTCTATCCCCTGTGATAGTGTTGCTACATTGGCAAAGGCTTATAACCAAATGTACAATGGGAAGTCTAGACACTTAGGTGTCAGGCATAGCATGATTCGTGAGTTTATTACGAATGGGGTGATATCTATAGAGTTTGTGAGGTCTCAACAAAACTTAGCTGATCACTTGACGAAGGGACTGGCTAGAGACTTGGTTATAAAGTCTGCTGAAGGGATGGGATTAAAGTCCAACTAAGTCGCTGAATGCTAGGACACCCAACTCCCTACTAAGGAAACTTGGTAGCTGAGTTCAATGTGGAAAGCTGAACGTTCAGTGGACTGAAGCACATGTATTTACATATCATCCCAAGGATGTGCTTGGAACCTGCTGAAAAGGAGGATGAAGTCTTTACTTCTCAATGGTTAATTTCTTTGAAAAAGTGCTTAGCAGGAGCATGAATAAAGAGGAACCACCTATGTAAATGTTGAGGTTTTGCCGCTTCAGGGAGCATGGACTTTGGCTCTTACAACATTTATGAATTGGATATGGACACATGGCTTGTATAGTGTCAGGAGTTTCTTATGTGTTTGAAAACTTGTGTGTATTTTATCTTCAGGTATTCAAATGGGTTGAAGGGTTCAATTCTTAGAACACCCTGATTCTTGAATATTTGAACGTGTAATTTACTAAGATGGAAATTCAATCCTCAAGACATTTTCATTTATGCACTTGTTATGTTTAATCTTCAATTTTTCATGCAAAGGAATTGTATTAAATTGGGGAGGATTGTTGGAAATTTAGTGCAACTGTGGGAATTGGATCATACTTGGAAATGGGTTTGGAGGTACGGAGTGTACACCCATCAATTCACTGATTTTCCCTGACTCTTTTAGTGGTTAGAATTAAATGGGTGGTTACAAACATTTAAGTGGCATATTTGACTACATTAAATGTTTTGTAATATTTTTTGCCTATTTAAGAAGCAAATTTGACTGCATTAATGACCATATATTTAATTTGTTCATGTAATCACTAATTCCTAAATTATGGAGGATAATTATGAAAGAGATTAATTGACCATTAATCTCTCATTAATTCCATTATTAGGTTTTGAGTAAATCCCTATAAATAGGGATCATAATTGTATGGATAAAGATACTGAAAAAAACACATAGAAACGCAGGGTTCTTGATCTGTGCCTAGAACAAGAACATACACTTGGTTTTATCCCAAGGAGGTATTCGTGTAACCCAGGCATATGGTCGAATAATCTTATTTGGAAAGTGATTACACGACTTCAAGTGATATACGGTAACCATCTTGGTAATTAGCTAGGCTTTTGATTGTCTTCACCCTGATCTGGGATCTACTGCAACCAACAAATAGGTTAAGGTGGTTACAAACACTTAATGTTGAAACCGCTTATTTAATAGGTTAAGGTGGTTACAAACACTTAATGTTGAAATCGCCCATTTCTCCATTATTGCATATAGACCCTTCTAGTTAACATTTAACGTCTATTATTGATTCCAGTTAAATAAATAAATATTTAAAGCTCATTTAGCTTTATCGCTAAATATATTACATTTAATATATTAACTATAATTGTTTTACATATTAACGCGTCCGTCTCTATAGGCTCAAATAAAATTCTTAGACATATATTATTTTACTTGTACACATTCTAATAGCTCCCACTTGGACATGTACCAAATAATATAATAACATTGGTAAGCGTCTAGCAACACGCCAATGCTCTCAGAAATACCTGAGTGTAGTTTCATAAAGTCACGGATAAATGATTTATGCATTTACAATCCCTTTGTTTCCAACACCGTGTTAAAATTTGATATGGATCAAAGTCATTCCATTATTTAACGATTTTGTTTCTCGTCATCAAGATTACCAAAAATTATTAAGACACATCTAAATGAGTTTTTGGGTGCGGCCACACATACATCTGATTAACCCTACGAGGGGCCTAGTGGCATCATTCTTCAACTATTGAAGGAACGAATTCTTTATTGACTACAAGTGTCAAGTCATATGCTTCACAATCACTTCTGAAAATAGTCCTTATTAGCTACCTTATTCATGATAACTTAAACTACATCAAAAAGGATTATTCACACATGCAAAACCTACTTGCATCTCAAGTCTAAGGATTTAGTAAACGAAATCACTTACAAGATTTACTTAATAACGCCGATCCATAAAGTGATAATCTTATTAGGTGGGGAAGTTTGATATTCATCTATAATATCATGAGATTTGTGTACACAACATTACAATCTAACAATATCACCAACACACACATTGTCCTTAATTCAATATTATTCCCATATTGTTGATCGACAATGGACTAATTTAGAATAATAAAAATATTATTCGCGGATAAAACATGCAAATATAGGACACAATTTATATTAAATATAACTTCATACCACGTATCTTTATCATTAATAAAATTGTCTTAACATCCCTTATCCAAATACTAAATAGATTAAATGCATGATAATTCTAGTTGAGAAATCATGCCTCAAGATACGACGATCGTACTTGCTGACAAGGCATAGATTTTATTAATTCCAACTAGCTTTGATCTTTTGAAATTTTGAGAATACTTATTTCAAGAACTCAATTTCTTGAATATCTTGATGATTGTTTGTTCATGTACATATAATTATCTTGATATTGACACACTGTATGCCATAAGGTATGCGACATCAGCTGTTGGAAACAATAATCTTTTACAGCTTCAAAAGGTGTACAACATTCTTATTCTTTAATGTATAATGCAACTAATGCAACTATGCTCTTAGTTGAGCACAACTAGTCCTCATGGTCATCATCAAAGATGAAATCCTACCATGACTAGTAATGAGTGTCATCTCAATTAAATTAACATCCATGTATGCAAACAACCCCATGCTTTTATTTAAAATCCGTAAACAATGAATACTCTATTTAATAATGTTTGGCACCTCATGAACTCCAAGTTCATTAGTTTATTCTAATTGCACAATAAATTGTTGCAATATATATCCTTATGTTTTTCATTTGGGAATTGATTTGCATACTCATGTTTTTTTATTGAGACACTCTTTTCAGTGCACTACATGCTTGTACATTGTGCTTTAACTGTTTGTATAGTGAGTGTCCCAATCAAATATTTGAGTGTGCAAATCACTAGTCTTTTCATTACTATGGATAAATCCGTAATCTAGGAATAAATTCCCAAATCCAAACATATTCTATTAAAATATTTAATTCAATGTTTATCTAATAGCTTTCAATTAAATACCAATGTTGTCAAATCATCTTGTAGAATATTAGTTATCTAATCATACACACAATACAAGTAAGAAATCTTAGAGAAAGAAATAGTGGTTGGACACTTCTAGAGAGAGAAACAAATATGCATAAAAGGAAGAATGTGAAATGAGCCAACACCCTCTCCAAGGCATGGAGAGGATATTTATGTGTCTACATGGCCGACCACCCATGGGCTTTCCATAGGCTTGGCCCGGTTAGCTTACATTTATCCAAATACTTAACTACGAGCTACGAGATACATATTTAGGAGTGACCGGGACTTTTCTGTAATTCTAACAATCTCCTCACTCCATTTTACTTAACCTTAAACTTAGCCTACTATGTAGGTCTTTCGTCTTACTTGTAGACTTGAATCATTGTTTTTATCTTATGATATGTGTAGTGATCATTTGACTTTAGACTTGAGCTTGTTCCTTTAGCTTGACTTGTTTGTGATCTTTAAACTTCTTAAGATCATTAGCCATACATCATCTCTTTTCATCATCTTGTAATATTTTGCCCTCTTGGATCTTGTGGCCTTCAAACCAACATGCTCATACCTTTCTTCATCTTGAAAGCTTGTATAACTATCTTTCTTAAAATTATTTAACTATAACACTTTGTGACTTCAAGGAAGACGTGGAGTATCAGAGTAGCAGAAGTCGTTTGAAACATGTACTTGAGCTTTCATAGAGTCTTTACATATGTTGGTCGAGTAATAGAATGTGGCTATGAATCTGACTCGTTTTGGACTAGCTGCTGCCACCATCGGGAATACCTACAGGTTTAGGTTAGTGATAATCAACAGATATGGACGAAAGTGTCGTTGTCACTTCATCAAATATGGTTGCAATAACCACGGTTCCCCATTACTCAATATAAATACTGCCTGTGATCAGGTAGAATTCAAAAGAATCTCATTGATAGGGTTTCGTAGCTGCACTAGCCGTTCTCGTTATCGGAGCATCTCAAAGCAGACAATACGGTAAGAGTGAATCTGTGAGTTACTGTCACACTGATTGAGTCGTCAATTCATAGTCTGGACCGAATCGATATCCAGTGTCACAAGTTTGATCCATATAGGATCTCACAAGTCACCTACCAGAAAGCTTGTTTGATGTTGGCTCTGGAAAGATTTCCATCGTCATTGTGAATACTTTAGTGTCACTCAAATGTTCTGGCAATATCACAAGGATAATGAGTAGGACTCTTAAGATATTTCTTGTTTTCACAATGTATGAATAACAAGTATATTGGATTGGTGTCCTAATGAGATTTATAGATAATCTCTTTATGGCTCTAGACTCGATAGTTCATTTTGGTTTTAGTAATCGGAGACTCGAGTAGACTGCCACCTTTTCAATATCAACTAACTCGGAGTGAGAAAGTCGATAGAAATGTGTTTATCTCTGTGAGAAATGAAACAAGAATCTTTTAAGAGACCTTGAGTGGCTAGGGAGGGTTGTGCATTGCATCATTGGGTCCATGATGTCTATCTTCACTACCAGACAATATCTTAGTGTTTTTGATAGCATATGTATTGACCTAGTTTCTGCCTAAGTGTATGGAGGGCTTCTTGCTTTACACCCTTTATCCTTACATTTCTTTTTCATTCTTCAACCCCTTCAATGCTTACCAAGACTTCATCACTAACACTTTGTTGGGTTTGTTTCAGTGTTAGTTCTGTCTTAGTCGGCATTATTACTTTTTCTCACTTTACTCCTTTTATCAAATCATACCTAAGGACTTTCTAATATACCTATTGGTATGTCCCTGGGTAGATCCCTCTGGTGTTGGCTGGATCATGGAAACGAATACCTATACTTAACCACTTTATAACTCCGATAAAAGTAAGTACATGGTCGGTCTTTGAATATCCGACTCGAGATTTCACTATGTAAATAAGCTCCATTCGGGCGGAGAAAACCGTTTACACGTCGCTTATGTTATTTTCCGACACTAAGCTAAATGTCGAGTCCTAATCTTAGCTAGAACCAATCTACCACTTCACAAACACTACCCAATCACAAAATCTACACTATCGGACTTACACATTATCCGACTTACACAATCACACAAGATAATTAAAATAGAGTTTTAGATTTAGGAAGAAGAGAGGAGAAATCACTAATCTATAACACTTCGTTTCTTGGCGAATACGAGTTTTCTTCTCTTACACTTGATAGAAGAAGGAAGAAGGTAGAAGATGAGATTTGATCACTTGAAACAAGATTAAACAATGTTAGTGAAAAAGAGATTTAGTGAGAGAAAGAAGGTTTCTAGAGAGAGAGAAAGAATGTTTTTAAAGAGAGAAAGATGACTGAAAAATGCGTGCAAAGAGGTGTGTTTTTTTTGCTGCGAATAATGCAGTATTTATAGCCAGAAAATCCCAACGGCATCTGGTGACGGTCATGGCGGTCCCAGATATAACTGGGGGCCGCCTAGCCACTAAGGGGGACGCCACTAGACTGACGCTCCCTTTTTGTCTTTTTGTTAGGAAGGTTGATCCTGGTATGTTGTTTTCTGTTTGGGGGAAAAACTGAATTCAAACTTATGTTTTTAAATAAAACATTATTTTTATTAATAAAACTATTTTGTGTATTTTGTAAAAATAGTTTTGTAGAAATGTAATGGTTAAGAAGAAAAATTATTTTCTTGATCACTAATCATGTTTAAGGATTTGTTTATTCATGTCTTAAGTGATTTATGTCGAAATGAAAGTTTACGATTAATAGCATGTAAACGTTTATTTTTATCGTGAATGTTTTTACATTTTATCATCTTCAAAATGTAACGAAGTCAAAAAATATAAATAACGTTTTTAGGCATTATTTGTACTAACACATGTTTATAAATGTTTTTATAATCCATAAACTTTGATAAACCCAAGACAATTCAAACATGTTTATGATGACTTATAAATAGTCAAACAACTTAAATGCAATTTCAAAAAAATTAATGGGTTAACACTCAGTAGTTGTTATTTGCCTTTGCTACTACTTTTATTTCTTTTTTTGATGCTTGAGAATTGCTTTCAAATCTCTTCATTAAGAAATCATTGCTTTTATTGACGTAATGTTTTTTCTTCTTCTAGCTTTGTTTAATGTTTATTTAGTTTTCAAATCCAATCTAAGCTTTCGTGATTTCGTCGTTCGGATTGCGTGAGAGTGTCAAACGAGAACTATGACCCATGACCTAAATGTGGATTTGGGTACATTAGGGTTTCGTGTTGTGTACTTTATATATAATTTGGCGAATAATATAATGCATCAACAGGGTTTACCGTGTTCTAAGGATGGTTAGTTGGCTACTTGTTTGGCTTAGAAATGGGGATGATCTTGTTTAAAGGCATTGTCCATTAATTGCCTTTATACTTATTTACTATAAGCTAAGGAGAGGTTTTTAACTGTTTGGTGAAGCAGCTTAGAGGGTAGGGTATGGTGGCTTAAGCCACAAAACAAAACGGGCCACACAGGCTGCCACATAAACTTTTCACTCCCACTCAAAAATACCCCTTCACTCATAACACACATTCACCTCTTCATTTGGGTCCTACCACTAACTATTTTTTTTTCTTTCAATTTTTTTACACAAACATAATATATTTCACACAAATTAAAAATACAAACTACAATACATTTAAAAAAAACATTGCAAAATTCAAAAACTAATGCGAAAATTAAAAAAATACATCAAATTATACATAAACTAATGTTCTTGTTGATGTTGTTGCCAAAGATGCTCAATGATATTACGTTGAAGCTTTGCGTGTGTATTTTTATCACGCAGTTCTTTGTCTTTTTTTCGTCGGATATCGCATCGCTCGACCCATGTCCTTAATATATTTGGTTGGGGACAAATATAACTTTCTTCGTCAAACTCGGTTAACGCATACTTTTGATCTTCTAAAATCATATTATGCAATATAATGCAAGTATGCATAACTCTGCGTAGCTTGTTGATAGTCCAAGCACGCGCCGGTTGACTTATAATACGCCAACGTCCTTGAAGGACCCCAAAAGCTCTTTCAATATCTTTTCGAGCACCTTCTTGTTTCCGTTTATATAATACATTCTTCTCTGAACTTGCAACCGTAAATGATTTAACAAAAGATGCCCATTGTGGGTAAATGCCGTCGGCTAGATAATACCCTTTTTCGAATGTAACCCCGTTACATTCAAACGGAGCCACGGGGTCGATGCCATCAAGAAGGTCGTCAAATAACGGAGAATTATTCAAAACAGTTAAATCGTTATTTGCACCTGCTACCCCAAAAAATGCATGCCAAATCCACAAATCATATGAAGCAACAGCCTCAAGCAATATAGTTGGGTACTTTTTATCACCTCTACCAAATTGCCCATGCCATGCTTTTGGGCAATTTCTCCATTCCCAGTGCATACAATCAATGCTTCCAAGCATTCCAGGAAAACCATGAATATTATTGTGTGCGGTGTATAACTTTTGAATGTCATTGAAGTCAGGTTTTCGTAAATACTTGGGCATAAACAATTCGATAACGCACATAGTAAAAAAATCTAAACAATCGCGTGCGCAATGACTACCCATTTGTAAATACTCATCTAATGAATCAGGTGTTACGCCGTATGCCAATTGGCGTATGGCGCTAGTGCATTTCATAATAACACTAAAACCGGGTATACCCGTAGCATCGGGACGGACTCTAAAGAAATCGAAATGCGGAGAAAGAGGATGGTGAGTTTCAATGTAATTTTCAATACCTGAGACTATGTCTAAAAATAGTTTACGGCTCATACGATACCGTAACCGAAAATAATAATCGGGATATTTTGGCCGAGGACCAAAATAGTCCGCCATCAACCGTGCTTCTGCTTCTACCCGTTCCCGATAGATATAGTTTCGGTGGTGCACCCGCTCTGCTTCTTCTTGTTCTTGTTGCTCTAACCGACCAAGTTCAAAAATTATGTCAAGATCTTTGAAATCTTGAACATCGGAATCATCACTTTCGTAATCACTCATTATGTTTATTGTTTGTAAGATGTAGTGTTTTGAAAGGATAGTTGTATAAAATTTAATTAAATGAGGTAGTATTTATAGTGTAAAAGTGGGTATAAATTAAATTTTTCTTTAAATAGCAACGACTAATTTACAACGTATATATCTTTTGTCTTGTTGCTTCGTCGTAGAACTGGCGAGTGTGCTTCATTTTTGCAAGTGGCAAGCTTCGTTGGTATGTTGGTGAGCCAAGTGGCGAAGCCACGTCGAAGTGGCGAGCTGGCTTCGACACCATACCCCTCCCTCTTATATGCTACTTTTAGTGTTCAAAGGATTAAAAAAAGATGTTTTGAACCTTTTAAAGTGAGGCACGTTTAACCTTTTAATTTCTTAATATAAAGATTTATGCAAGATTATAATTATTCTAACTTCTGATATTGGACAAAGTGTAATTTTCAGAAGGTTATTAACCACCAAGTCAACATGTGCCAGATCAGAAAAAGTGTTTTTTAATACCCACACATGAATACCAAATCATATGGTAAAAGGTCGTATCCAGTCCTAGTCGAACAAGCATGGTCTCAAATCTCGCTCGGCGCAGATGAAGAACACTTCATACTATGTCTTGTTTATTTTGACACAAACAAAATAAAACCAGTAGTTTGGACATGGAAAAAAAGTAAACACACGTGATTCTTCATACCCATGATTCTTACTTCCATCGAATAATCGAAACCTCTCCAGTCAAACTTTTATCAAACAAAAGTCTTCATATTTCTCGCAAAAATTTCTCTTGATCACTCCTATAGTCCTATATATATTGGGAGGTGATTTGTACAACATTTTTTTGCCATCTACCACTGATATTGCATCTGGATGTTGTACTAGGTGCAACCTTTGCCCTTTTTGTGTTATGAATATTTTATTTTTAGTCCTTTGACTATTTGACTTTCGTCAGTTTATTCAGATATTGTATCGTGTTGACGGTGGTGAATTTATGAGATTTGAGATGATTTATGATTTATTGTGATTAATAATCCCTTTTTGAAAGGTATTATTATGTTATTTGTATTCCGGGTGGTTTGACCCGTGAATTTTGAGAAGTGCTGAAAAACGAGTCTCGACACGTCCGTTAACGTCCAAATAAGTTTTTGGGAAGTACGAATTTGGCAGGGTACTAAAGAATAAGGCAAGACTAATTGCTCATGGATTCAGGCAAGAGGAGGGTATCGATTTCAAGGAATCATTTGCACCGGTTGCAAGAATAGAGGCCATTCGTATCTTCGTAGCATATGCAGCCAACAAGAATATGATGATTTTCCAAATGAATGTAAAAATGGCTTTCTTAAATGGCGAGCTCAAGGAGGAGGTCTATGTTTCTCAACCAGAAGGATTTGTGGATCAGGATAACCCATCGCATGTGTATAAGCTCAAAAAGGCCATGTACGGTCTCAAACAAGCATCACGTGCATGGTACGACATGCTGTCAAGTTTCCTCATTTCACAACAATTCTCCAAAGGTGCAGTTGATCCGACGCTCTTCACACATAAAGCAGGAAACGACTTATTACTGGTACAAATATATGTTGACGATATAATATTTGCATCCACTAATACTGCTATGTGTAATGAGTTTGCTAATCTGATGACCACTAAGTTCAAGATGTCGATGATGGGGCAGATGTCATTCTTTTTAGGATTACAAATCTCTTAAAGTCCCAGAGACATCTTTCTAAACCAGTCAAAATACGCTTCTAAAATAATTAAAAAATATGATTTGCTGACTAGTGATTCTGTAAACACACCTATGATAGAAAAGAGTAATCTGGATGAAGATTTACAGGGGACACCAGTTGATGCCACACTTTACTGTGGCATGATTGGATCCCTCATGTATCTGACATTCAGTAGACCCGACCCTATTTATGCAGTCTGCTTATGTGTTCGGTATGAGGCAAAGCCTACCGAAAAGCACTTAAATACGGTTAAATAAATCTTTCGATACCTTAAGGGAATTATTAACATGGGTCTCTGGTACTTGAAGGATACCGATATGTCTCTAACAGCATATGCAGATGCAGATCACGTGGGGTGTCAGGACACTAGACGCAGTACATCAGGAAGCGCTCAATTCTTAGGTGATAAACTTGTTAGCTGGTCTTCTAAGAAGCAAAAAAAGCACTACGATATCGAGTACAGAGGCGGAATATATTGCCTTATCTGGGTGTTGTGCTCAAATCCTATGGATGCGTTCACAACTAACATATTATGGTTTTCAATTCAATAAGATTCCTCTGTACTGCGACAACAAAAGTGTGATTGCTTTATGCTGCAACAACGTTCAACACTCAAGAGCCAAGCACATCGATGTACGCTACCATTTTATAAAGGAGCAGGTGGAGAATGGAATAGTGGAACTCTACTTTGTTCGGACGGAATATCAACTGGCTGACATCTTTACCAAACCCTTGCCAAGAGAAAGATTCAATTTCTTGATCAAGAAGCTAGGTATGAGAAGCATGTCTCCGGAAACGCTAAAACGTCTGACAGAGGAAGAGGACGAGTAAAGGTGGTTACTCGCGATATATCCTGTATCATATGTACATAAGAAAACATAAAAACACAAAAATATTTTTCTTTTATATAAATTTTTCAAAAAGAAAATTAAAAAATAAAAAAATCAGAAAAATATAAAAATATGTATCTCTGGCATGTCTTCTAAAAATCGATAACATTTACGGCCTTAGAAATGTCATTTAATAATGATACGAGGTTGTAAATGAAGTTCGAGCAGAAGTTCAAAAGCTTTTAAAACATGCCAAAATGGCTTGCTATTATTTCCGATAACAACCCGATCATCATCTTAAAGGCAAGTATTTTAAAAAGAAAACTTGACCTTACAACGGGAATTTATTCTCGGGCATGGTCTACTTTATGATCATGAAAAAGCTTGTGATTACTTTGCATCACAACCCGTGCTTCCTAAATTCTATAAGTGTACGTGTCAGTGCGCTTATGTGTTCAAATAAGAGAAATCTTATTTTCTATGGTGTTGTTTTTAAAAAATAAAACATAAATATCTTAACGTCATCTGAAAATCATTTTTAAAGACATTTGACCACTCAAACAATGACTACAGCTCTTTCAATAGAAAATGGGTCATTGTTTGAGGGGGAGAAAATGTCAAATATCTTTTTCATAAAATCAGTTGATGATAAAGGAAAAAGGTTTTAAACAATAACGGGTTAATAGTTAAAGGAGAATTAGTTAAATTTAACTTATGTGAGCCTTAACTGTTATGTGTTTATGCCTTTAGGGATTTGCGTGCAAATATAAGTTGCTAAGTGTGGTAGTTAAAACATTAGGGACTAAATGTGCTAATTGTTAAACTTATTTATGCCTTAGATAACTTGTTTATGAAAAATTCATGAGGTATTGTAGTTCAGGGGGCATTTATGTCAAACTATCAAAGTTCAAACACAAACACCCCTTGGCCTGTTCGCTTACACACACAAACAAACACACCATTAAAATTTTTCCTTCCCTCTCCCATTGCAAAAATCGTCCAACCTTCAAACACCTCAACAAGTTGATTTCAAAACTTAAGGTAAACTAAAAAGGTGTTCCCCACATCCTAAACTATGTATCTGTTAAAGGAATTAAGTTTTTTATAATCTTTTATGCTCGAAAACCCTAAAACTTGATTTAGGGTTCATGGAAATCAAAAGTGAGTAAAAACTAAAATTGAATGAGGGGTTTTGTTCGTTTAGATATACTCAAGACTCGCTTGAAACAGTTTTGAATTTGGTTAACTTATGATTGAGTTTTACTTGATTCTTGTATGCGAAAATATGTGAAAATGGCTAGAAATAGGAAATGTTGTTGGGTTTGCTGTTAGAATGTGTTAGACTACATCCTTGAATGTATTTAGGGCTTAAAAATCCTATGTCTGAACATCAATAAAACTTATGTATGTGATTTATGAGATTTCGAGGTCATTTGTGTGCTATGAGGCAAATTTTGTGCTTAATTCTTGTTGAAAATGATTCATGTAATGATATATGTTGTAATGGTTCATGTCTAAATAATTTGTGATGCCTAAAAGTGCTAAATGCTATAAATTGAATAATTGAGGCGAATTAAGAAAAACATGAAGGAGGCGAATTAATTATGCCTGTTGGAGGCGAATTAATTCTGCCTGTAGGAGGCAAATTATTTCTGCCTTTAGGAGGCGAATTAATTCTGCCTTCAGGAGGCGAATTAATCCTACCTTTAGGAGGCGAATTAGTCATTTCCCTTAAGGATGAGAATTAGTCATATTCCTTTTGGAGGCGAATTAGTCATTTCCCTTAAGGAGGTGAATTAGTCATATTCCTTTAGGAGGCAAATTAGTCTTATCTCTTAAGGAGGCGAATTAGTCATATCCCTTTAGGAGGCGAATTAGTCTTTCTGCTTAAGGAGGCGAATTAATATACTCCTTTAGGAGGCGATTTAAAACATAATTTAGGAGGCAAATTAAAATTGGTTAATTCTGCAATCTAAACCAAGTGTGATAAATGCCTGCCTGTTATTAACATAACATGCCATATAGTGTCATATATAAACTTGGTTATATATAAACTGTATTGGCAAACTCTTAGCAGAATCATGACTTCCAAAGCTCAACAAATTGAACTGGACAATGCCCAAGTTGCTCCAGAGAACTGTCGTGTCATCGGCAAATGTAACATGAGGATCAATCCAGGAATGAAGCCAAAGGAACCTACTTATCAAGTTGTGTTGGATGCCCTTGCTCTTACAACATGCTATCCTGCATTCCTTATCACTGTTGAAGTTCCAGTCATTTACATGCATCAGTTCTGGGCTACTGTCACCAAACATAAAGCATCATATTGATTCAAGATCGACAACAAGAAGTTTTCTGTAAATGTTGAAGTGTTCAGAGATATTCTTAAAATATGTCTAAGGATTCCGGGTCAAGAATTTGATGAACCACCAACTGAAGATGAAGCTCTATCTTTTATTCGTGAACTTGGTCATTCTAGAGAAATCAAATACATCACTGATGTAATAGTTGATCATCTGGACAAAAAGAAGAAATTCGACCTCAATTTGGAAATCTTCAGATACATCTTTCATATCTGCCCTAGAGTTCATTGGTCAAAACTGTTGATGAACTTCCTCGAAGAAGATATTATGTCTTTCTTCAAAGAACTGGGTCATACTGGGAAATCAATCATTCGCCGAGATTTTTTTTGTTTTATCAGATGCATCAACATTGAAGAAGTTTTGCTACTCTCATCAACAGAAGTCTATCTGGAAAGACATTCGGTCTTGACAAGCTTCGTCTTTCTAGAGCTCAAATCCTTTAGGGGATGTACTATAAGAAGAATGTGGACTATGTTGAACTACTTTGGGAAGATTTCACTTACCTGATTAACAACAGAGGTCACAAAAATCAAGAGAAGATGTACTACCCTCGATTCACCAAAGTTATCATTCAATACTTCCTTACCAAAGACAAGACAGTCTCCTGGAGAAACAAAATAGTCATGCATACCTCCAGGGATGATTGTCTGATAAACACTCTGAGATTTGTCTCCGCAAATGTGATGATAGCTTACTGGGTACCATGAGATTCGTCTCCAGACATGCAAACACTCACGTTTATGGGGCAATCATTCCTGAAGCAATGACGAATCAAGCCCTGCTGGACTCTGTTGCTTACAAGACTTATTATGCAATTGCTGAGGAATCTCCTCTGAGGATTCTCCTTCCAAGAAGAAGTTTGCTAAAGCTAAGAAAGTTGCTGCTACCAAACCTAAGCCGACTAAGAAAAAGGCACCGATTAAGGCTGACAGAGGCAAGGGTTTGAATGTTCTCTCGGAAGTATCATTTTTGAAGCTACTCAACTCAAGGAGGTTGCCAAACGAAGCAAGAAAGATTTCCATATTTCTCATGCAAGTGGCTCAGGTGATGGAACTGATTTTGAATCAGGGGTTCTTGATGAGCAACATCGCAAGACTTTGGGTACAGATGAAGGAACTGGTACTAAACCAGGGGTTCCCGATGTACCCAAATATGATTCTAAAAGTAAGAAAGAGTCTTAGGGTAATAGTGGAGAAAAAGATGATGATGATGAAATCGATTATGAAGATGAAAGTGATAATGGTGATAATGATGATGATGGTAATGATAATGATGATGGTAATGATGGAGATGGTGATGATGATGATGATGATGCTAATGATGATGATAACCAAGAAGATGATGACACGAATGACGATGACGAAGAGACTGACAGTGATAGAACTAAGTCAGACAGAATCAAGATTCCTGTTCTCAATCAGTCTAGCACTAAATATTATGAAGAAGAGAAGAAAAGATTGATGAAGAAGAAAGGATTGATGATGAAGAAAAGATGGATAAAGAAGAAGATGATGAGGTCACTAAGGAGCTGTATAACGATGTAAACGTGAATTTGGGAAATAGAGATGCTGACATGACCAATGCTGATGAAGGTGGCGCAGACCAACAAAATGTTTCTCAAGAGTCAGGGTTTGGGCAAGTAGAGGAAGACGTTCATGTGACACTTACACCAGTCCGTAACACACAAAAGACTGATGGACCAATACAAAGTTCTTTTGTCTCCACCAACTTTACAAGCAAGCTCCTAAATCTTGAGAATCCTTCTCTAGCTGACAATGAGATTACTTCTTTGATGGACACCACAGTTCGCCATGAAGAACCAGGGATTCAGACGTCGTCTCTTTACACCGTTCCAATAATGGCAGTTCCTCCACCACCTCCTTTCTTCAATCCTCTTCTACAACAAGCAACACCAACTTCAACACCAACAACTTCTGAAGCTACAACCTCATTTCCTTCACTTCCAGATTTCTTATTTGTATTCAAGTTCAACGACAGAGTCACCAACTTGGAAAAAGATCTGTCAGAGATAAAGAAAGTTGACCAATATGCTCAAGCTCTCTCCTCAATTCCTGCTATAGTAGATCGTTACATTGACAACAAACTTAGAGATGCTATCCAAAAGGCTATTTAGGCACATAATTTCGACTGTAGAGAAGAAGCTCAAGCTGAGAAGAGGGATTACATAGAACTCGTTGACACATCAATGAGAGCTATTCTTAAAGAAGAAGTCAACACTCAACGTCATCAGATTCTCCCTCAAGAAGTCTTAAACTTTACAATTCCTGTGATAGAGAAAAATGTCATAGAATCATCAGAAGCTGCAGTCTTGGAAAGGTCTTCCTCTCAACCAAAGTCTACTTATGAGGCGTCCGCATCACTCTCCGAGTTTGAGCATATAAAGATCCTTATAGACAAAATGAAGAAGAATAAATCATATGATAAAAAGGGAGCTTTATGATGCACTAGTCAAATCTTATCAAACTGACAAAGATCTATTTGATACATATGGTGAAGTCTTTACATTAAAGAGGAGTCGAGACGACAGAGATAAAGATCAAGACCCCTCCGCTGGATCAGACCGAGAGACAAAAATAAGGAAGTCAAGCAAGGAAGCTGAGTCATCCAGAGATTCAAGGTCAAAGGAAAAGAAGTCTTCAAGCACCTCTAAAGATGCCTCCCACTCTCAACATAAGCCTTCTAGTAAGTCTTCCCATGTAGAGGAGCCAAGTCATACAGTTGACGACTCGGGAGTGTAATAGAATCAAGAGTTTGACACGGGGAACAATGATGAACAACCCACTGGCAAGGAGGTTTCCAAGGCTGACTGGTTTAAGAAACCCGAGCGACCTCCAACTCCTAATCCTGATTAGAATAAGAGACAACATGTTGACTTCCGACCTCCTCAGACCTGGATTAGTCAAGTTGCTCGTGCTGAAGAACCTCGTACTTCATTTGATGAGCTCATGGATACTTCATTCGACTTCTCTACATTTGTCCTGAATTGGCTCAACATTAAAGATCTGACTCAAGAAATTGTGGTCGGACCGTCATTCGAGCTACTCAAAGGCACATGCAAGAGTCTTACAAAATTAGAGTATCATCTTGAAGAATGTTCCAAGGCTACCACTGAACGACTTGAATGGCATAACCCTGAAGGCAAATCGTATTTGTTCGATCTCAGTAAGCCTCTTCCATTGATTCCAGATCATCAAGGCCGTCAAGTTATCCCTCAGGATTACTTTATCAACAATGACCTAGAATATCTGAAAGGAGGAGATTTAAGCAGACGATACTCAACTTTCGTCACAAAGACAAAGGTTGCTACTTATGAGATCAAATGGATCGAAGACTTGGTTTGTAATTTGTGGAGTCCCGTGAAAGTGATATATGATAAGCATGCTTACTTGGGCACTTCACACTGGGGTCCCAAACGTCAATGATTCTACAGGTTTGGAAGCAATATGACTTCGTCTAAAGATGTCTACTCCATAAAACGAATAATTGCAGTTACCAGACTTACGATTATGAAGAAGTATGACTATGGTCACCTGGAAGAGTTGAAGTTTGCAGAGAGGATCAACAGCTATACAAGTTTATAGAAGGCAATTTCACACGACTTCGCCTACAAGACATAGAAGACATGTTACTTCTACTTGTTCAACATAAGCTGACCAATCTCATAATAGATGAACGGTATGACTTGAATGTGGCATTACGTATGTTCACCAAACGGATTGTCATTCAAAGGCGGGTGGAAGATCTTCAATTAGGTGTTAAAAGTTACCAAAAGAAGCTCAACCTTACCAAACCAGACACATTCAGGTCAAATCTCAGGAACAGAACCACATACACAACATATTCAGACCCTAAAGAAGTGATATACAAGGACCAGAATAACAAAAACAGATTGATGCGCGCTGATGAACTCCATAAATTCAGTGATGGCACGCTCAATGATGTTCGGACTGCTCTTCATGATATTGCTTCGGGAATAAGGATGGAATATCTGCCAAAGAGGAAATGGTGTAGATTAGATAAACGAAGGGCTCGAGTTATGGTTCAGGATATCGACAAGCAGCTTTATGAGAGGAGGTTGGTGCAGAATTTAGAGAAGTTCGTTGGAGGAAGAGAATACGGAAATGACCTCAGGCTGCTGGAACGGACAATATGATTTTGTCATATATTGTCCTATCTCATTTCAGGCCCATCTCTCGTATATAATAACTCTTGTGAATATGTGAATAAATAGTGTAGACTATAATTAGGCATATTTAGTGTTTGAGTATGAATTTTCAAAAATTTCTTAGTACATTTAAATTTTTTCAAATTCACGTACTCAAACACCATATTATTCTCTCATAATTTGAGGGGAGCATTAAAATGTTCCAATAATCAGCTTGTTAATAATTAGACATTTTTTCCCTGAAACCATGAATATTTGAATCAATTAATATCTAAAATATCAAGAGATTTGACATTTGTGATAAGGGGAGAAATGTGATTAAAATATATGGCAAATGATGTGAATTTAAAGGACTCAAGTGTAAGCTTCATCCCTTCATTCGCTAAACATTTTTCGTATATCGATGCACATGTTGATGGGGAGCATTACAAATGGTTTTAAGGCTGTGAATGATACCAAAAGACTGACCATGTTTTTAATTATTTGGAGTTATAAGGTGGTTAGGTATAGGTATTCGTTCCTACGATCCAGCCAGAACTGGAGGGATCTACCCAGGTACAATCCACTAGATAGTGTAGAAGTCCTTAGACATGATGTAAAAAAGGAGTAAAAGTGAGAATAAGGGAATAGTGCCGACTGACATGGAGCTAGTACTGGAACAAACCTAACAAAGTACTAGTCATGAAGTCTCAGTAAGCACTGAAGAGGTCGAAGAATTAAAAAGAAAAGTTATGATAAAGGGTGAAATGAAAGAAGCCCTCCTTACACTTAGGAAGAAACTGGGTCAATACATCTGCTGTCAGAATCATAAAGATGATTGTTAACATTTAAGACTGACATCATGGACCTAATGATGCAATGCACAACCTTCCCTAGCCACTCAGAATCTCTTAAAAGATTTTTGTTTCATCTCTCACAGAGATTAAACACATTTCTATAGACTTTCTCATTCCGAGTTAATTAGAATTGAAAAGGTGGCAGTCTGCTCCAGCCTTCGATTACTAAAACCAAATGTGCACTATTGAGTCTAGAGCTAAAAGAGATCATCCATAAATCTTATTAGGACAATTATCCAAAATATGCTTGCTAATTCACACAATGTGAAAAACAAGAAATATATATCAAGCGTCTTACGCATTATCCTTGTGATTTTGCTAGAACATCCGAGTGATACTTAAGTATTCACAGTGAAGATGGAAATCCTGTTTGAGCCAACATCAAACAAGCTCTTAGTAGGTGACTTGTGAGATCCTACGAGGATCGAACTTGTGCTACTGGATATCAATTCGGTCCAGCTTATGAATTGACGAATGAATTTTGAAAAGATTAAAACTGTTGGTGTGTCATAAAAACCATTTGCATCTTGACACACTAACTGATTTTCCTAAATCAATTTTCAATCTTATATCTATGGGAAGCCTCATAAGGGTATCTGGACATAGGAAAGCTGAACAAGAATTGACAGCTTAATCAGGAAGATAGTAACTTACCGGTTCACTCTTACCGTGTTGTCTGCTTTGAGACGCTCCGCTAATGAGAACGGTTGGTGCAGCTGCGAAACCCTGTCAAGAAGATTCTTCAGAATTCTACCTGATCACAGGCAATATTTATACTAAGTAACTTGGAACCGTGGTTGTTACAACTGTATTCAACGAAGTGACAAAGCCACTTTCGTCCATATATGTTGTTTATCACTAACCCATTTATGCAGATTTCCTAACGATGGTAGAAGCTTCCCGATGACAAGTCGAAGCCAATACCACATGCTCATACTCGACCAAAATATATAAAGACATCATGAAAGCTCAAGTACATGTTTCAAGACTTCCGCTACTCTGATACCGAACGTCTTTCTCTAAGTGACGAAGTGTTATAGTTAAAGATTTTCAAGAAAGATGTCTTATTCAAGCTTTCAAGACCAAGTATGAGCATGTCGGTCCAAAAGTCACAAGTGCACAAGACGGCGACAAGATCACAAGATGATGATAAGAGATTATGCTTGGTTGATGATCTCAAAGAAGTTCAAGTTCACATACAAGTCAAGCCTATCTGAACAAGCTCAAGCCTAAAGTCAAAGATCACTACATCATGTTCACAAGATAAAGTCAAGAAAACAAGTCTGCGAGCACAAGACTAAAGACAAAGCATAGTATGCTAGGTTTAAGTTTTTGTAAAATAGAGTGATCCCTTAGGGGGATATTGTTGGGAATACGAAAGTATCGGTCACTTCTATTAATATCGTTAGATAGCTCGTATAGTAATATTTGGAAACTAGATAGGCTAGTTAAGGAAAAGCCCATGGACAAGGCCTTATCCAACCGGCCATACTAGGTATTTAAACCCTTTCCATGCTATGGAAAGGGTGTTGGTTGTTTCATTTCACACATAGTAATACATGGTTTTTTCTTTCACTTTCTCTCACTAGAAGCAACCTCCCAATCTCTTTCTCTCTCTAGATTTCTTTATACTTCTTTTTGTGTTTAAAGATTACTTAGATTCTACAATTTATTTTTCATTTCACTCTATTTTTATTCACTAGTTATCATGATTCGTATATATATTTTGAGTTAATTTAGTCAATTTTTAAGTTATTTTAGTCATTAGTTATTGTAATTTATATATAATTTGAGTAACTTTTAATCAAATCATCATAATATGTTTTAGTTTGAGCGTTTTACATGATTTGATTTAACAGATAATTAAAAGGAATCAAAACTCTGTTTTCGCTCCTATTATCGAGATCTCGTCAATCGTCAATCGATGAACATACATTTAAAGTAATTTTGAAGGTTAAAGTTGTTCTTTGACATGTTTATGATCGGATCGGTGAAATGTGATTAAATTTGGATTATGATATGGTTTTGGAGGCATTTGTGTTAGGTATATTTGCTAATTTTAATCAATTCTTTCAGTTATTAATGTTTTGAGTATTATAATATAAAAATATTAATATTATAATATTCAAAACATCAATAACTGAAAGCGTTGATTAAAATTAGCAAATATACTTCAATCGATTGACAATACTGCTCTTTATCAAACATAAAGGCCTCCAAAGCCACATCCTGATCCAAATTAATCACATTTCACCAATCCGGTCATAAACATGTCAAATAACGACTTTTTCAACTATAAGTTCATCGATTGATGAGATCTCGGTAACAAGAGCAAAAATAGAGTTTTGATTCCTTTAATTATCTGTTACATCAAATAATGTAAAACGCTTAAATTAAAACATATTATGATGATTTGATTAATATTTACTCAAATTATATATAAATTGTAATAACTAGTGACTAAAATGATTCAAAATCTGACTAAATTAACTGAAAGTGAATAAAAATAGAGTGAAATGAAAAATAATGAGATTAAATAACCTTTTGATTGCGATTATTAAGCTTCTTAAAATGAGGGATAAGTGATTTAGCTTTGTGATTGGAGGATTTAGGTGTTTAGATTTCGTGAAAAAATCTATCTTCTTTCATTATGATTTCGTGAAAAACAACCAAAATCGAAGAACTTACTTTCTTTTGAAAGGCGGCTCCACCATTGTTTTCTAGATCCACGATTTTCCCTTCCAAAAGAGACAAGCAATGAACAAGAGTTAATAATCAATCGTAAGACTATTAAATTTACAGCCATAACTGTGATAAAATAGCAACAATTTCATTTCACTAATTAACCGGCTAATCATCAACATTATGTCCAAAGAAAACAATAGTGGAGCCGTCTTAAAAAACATATCATTTATGCATTTTATAAGCTATAGATATTTACTATGAATAGTTGAGTACCAAATGTAACATAAGTTGTGGTGGATAAATATAGTATAAGTATTTACTGCATCTTTTTTTTTTCAAGCTCTCTTGACAAAACAAGGTATGCAGATAACAAAAGGTTAATGGCATTGTCTCTGTAAGTTTAATGGGAAAATCGCACATTATAGCTCAAGGTAAGGCATGCCCATGAAAATATACCATCTTATTTTCCGAGTGAAAGTTTTCATGTAGCAGAAACGACCTATGGTAGCCCTTAATTTGGAAATTTGATATATTAGCCAAGGCTTCATCATTTGATATTAAGTCTGCAAATCATATGAAATAATTTCTAGTTATGTGCTTGTTTGTGTCTTTTTTGCTAGTAAATACTTCGTATCAGTTAACACCTTGGCCTTTTGATTTACCTTAGTAAGGATTGGTATTTGAAAAATAAAAAAAGCTTATTGTAAGACCAAGTAAACGTTATGGGAATTGAAGGGGACACTTTATTTTTAATTGGCACACTCATATGTACAACCTGGTGAAGGAGTATATGATAAATGTACAACTATTCAAAGCAAATTTTGGAGTGTGCCAATCAAAGTGAGAGTGTGCAAATCATCTCCCAAATGTTATAGATGGGTTTTCATAAAAACATAAGAAGCAAGCAATTAATTTTTTTCTTATCATTTATTTTCCATCTCTTTGAGTAGGTTTTTTATATCACCAACATTGCTCGGTCTATGAACACTAGATGTGTTAGTTTATTTCTTAATTTACTTTGTGTTAAAATCAATCATTATTATCTCTATCTCTATCTTATGTTGCCTGCCTCATAACTAACATAACAAGATAGCAACCGTATGAAGGTTAATGCCTATTTCTCTAGGTGGCATTTTTTTATGTTTATGTTTAACGGTGTGGTCTGGCACCATATGCTAATAACCAGAACATAGTTATGTAGAATTTCAACTACTTAGGTGTGGTGGATGGATTCACATTCAATGTATATAAACTTTTATCATTCTCAATGATTTTGAGTGTCAACTGATAGAATCATTGAATTTGTAGTGATAGGCTATGAACATGATACTTTCTAAAAGAATAATACAAGAATGTTATCATGTTACTCTGGGTATGCTGACATGATCATGTTTTTCCAGTTTTCATTGATCTTGCGTCCTCTGTCCGTTGAGCTTAAGAAACGGGGAATATTTTTGGTATCTGTATTTGTTTTAGTAAACTACGTCAAATAATTGAAGTTTTTTGGACCTAGTTTGGTTTAGCAATTCCTATGAATTTTCCAAGTTCTTTCCATTGATGCATGGTGCAAGTTATCATGTGTTTGTTTGTCTTTGTGCTGGTAAATATTAGTCAACAACTTGGACTCTTAATTTTAAGTGTTATATGAATTATTAGAATCTTATTTCTTATTTATAATTGCCTTTCAAGGTTTAATTTGTGATAACCCATTTGTTTGATTACATGTTAGATATTCTAATTTCATGATAATAGGTTAGATGGATTATAAGAAAAGGCGTATATGCTAGAGTTACAGCACACACACATGGTGTACTTTTTATATCATTTGTTCATATATCCGTCCTTCGTTTGTAGCAACCCCCACCCTTCGTAAACTATATTTGTTCTTTGTATCCTTAGTTTTAGGCTTCTTAAATTACTTGGTAAGTTAGTGAGCAGATACATATATGGTTGGACTAATAATCACCAAAACGCATTATTCATTACATAATGGCTAGAAAGTTAACATGGTAACTGAATAGTCAACTTTTAGAGTTTAGCTCAATAAGATCCTGAATGGTCATATTCAGTTAACCTTCTAGAACTTTATTGGTGGTTTGGTTGGGCCTAAGTTTGTTACAAATGGTAGTTCAAGCTTTTCTTGAGGTTAATGTAGTATGTCTGCCACATTCCATTGTCTTCATTGATTTTTTGGTGATTAATATATTTTACCAGGGTGTGATCCCTTTTACCAAAAAAAAAGTTTGTTATAAATGATTTACATTTGACAACACTCCATAAAGGCTCTAATATTTCCTTATTGCATGTACCTTTATGTTGAGGACCTGAAATGAAATGAACCAATAAGTTAACTAAAAAATCTCAACTTATTTATGTTTTTTTAGAGATATAAGTGTTTTAGATTTATAATTGGACTCTTGTGAACTTCGTGGCTTATTACTTGTTAGTCTACTTAGTATTTAATGTTTTTTTGACTTTAATTTAAAAAATGGAAGGGGATGGGATGATATGGGAAAAAAAGTTCTTATCCTAGTAGTGTTCTTGAGTTTATGTTTTTAGGTGGTAATGAAAGGTAACAAAATACCAATATGCCCTCAAAACTATACATGAGACCACAAAGGAAAAGCTCACGATACTCAAATAATCGAATTTTAAAACATGAATCCAAACACCCCTTAAGAAACAACACGATACTCAAATAATCAAACTTTAAAACCTAACTCTAAACACCCCTTAAAAAGCAACAGGAAGTGGTCAAATTATATGATAATAAAGTCTCGTTAGCTCAAGATAGTTTTGGGGATGCATGTTTGCAGCATCGACAAGGTAAAATGCAAGCCAAAAGGTAAAACATATAAGAATCCAAACACGCTAACTAAGGTAGGTTTGGACTTCTTACATCGCTAGTTTGTAAAATAAGCATAAAAGTAATGATAACAAGTGTAAATATATGTATGAAATGCTCATTTCATATGTTTACATATGTATGTATATTTACACGTGTTACCATCATTTCATGCTCACTTATCGGTTGTTCTATTAATGCATTCAGGAAAATTATGGAAGAAAATTTAAGAAATTGATGCAAAATGAAGTAAAAGATATCAAATGATGATCAAGGCAAAATGGATTGAAAAAATCAAGTCCATTTGTAGGTTCTAGATGAAGGAGTTATGAAATTGTAATTAAGAGTTATAAATTGATAAAGGAAGGCTTGTCAAGGAAACAAACAAAGAAACGAAACACCAATGACATGTTAATGTGACGTATGATAAAGTTAGAGTTTCATAAAAGGCTACCAACTTGGCCTACTTTGACTACGCTATTCTTCTCATTTCGAAAGAAGTAGCCTCGTTGACGACAACAAATTCAATAGTTGACCACCAAGGATATCCTTGGGTATGTGAGTCCCCACCAACCTAAAGGTTATGGGTTCAAGCCTCGCTGGAGGTATGTGTGAAATATATTGTGAGATAGTGAAAAAAAATTGCTCTTCTAAAAAAAGTTGGGGATGTTCCTAACAATGAAACTCCTAACCTTAAATGATGAACCGAGGATTATTTCCAAGAATCTAAATTTGGAGTGGAGAAAATCCCGCATGGGTAGGGAAGCTGCCCATCCGTGATAGTTGCTTCAGAAAAAGAAATTGGAAGGTTGGACGATCTCCTACCATGTCTCGTCGTTATGCGGATAACCATAGGAAGCCATTAGAATTTATTGTCGACGATAAGGTCTTGCTAAAAGTATCACTTTAGAAAGCGTCAGTACGCTTCAAAAAGAATGGTAAACTTAACCTTAGGATTATCGGACCTTACGAGATTATTATAAAAGGGTCGAACCGATACCACATAAACTCAAGTTACCTTAGGAACTAAGAAATATTCATAATACGTTTCATGTGTCTAATCTTAAAAAATTCATAGCCAATGATTCACTTATTATTCCCTCACACGATGTTCAAATTAATAATCGATTACGTTTTATAGACTAACCAACCCAAATCCTCGTTAAGGAAGTTAAGCAGCTTATACAAATTAAATTCTGATTGTAAAAGCTCATTGGAACTCAAAACGTGGACATGCGTATACTTAATTATGCGTTGATTAACACACATTCTCAACTCTTTACTGAGTATGGAAATATAGATGTCATAAACTAAATTTCAGAACGAAATATTTCAACTGGGGGAGACTGTGACATCCGTCAAATTTAAGTTTAGGTCAGTTCTGGAATCGAATACCTTACCTTTGCATCTACATTCACGTCACATTTTAAACTTATTGGTAAGTTATGATCTATGAGGGGTTTTGAGCTAGCGTTGTTAGATTTCACCCGGTACATGAAACTTCCTAACTATCTTATGAAATGCCAAACAAATATATCATAGTTTGTTGCTAGAACATATATGTGATATATATAAGTATATCTATCCTTAATAATAATGTTAACAAAAAGAGAAGTTAAACTTAAATAACTACTAGTTTTGTAAACCTTAAACTTTCTCAAAATCCGTAGTATCTTAAGTGTTAAACTTTTATAAAAATCATTTTATAAACACCCAATAGTTTGTTACTAACACCAATACAAAAAAACTACTTAAATTTCTTTCTTTTCATCTCATATTTTTAGCCAAAAGTCACAAAACACATTCATTGTCTCATTTTTCCACACACTCAACCTCTTCTCATTTCTCTCCAACATCTCACTAGATTCCACCATTTTTTCCTAATCTTTCCATCCCCTAACACCATGAAATTTTAAGGGTTTATAAGGTGTTTTTAAATGTAATCATCTAAAAAAACTATTAGGTTCATCTCTTGTTTCACTTAAAGTTTTTAGTGTTTTTCTTCTTCTATTTTGATTCCAAACGTTTGTTTTTGCAAGAAATCTTGCATGCATCTTAATGTTGATAGATTATCAACCAAGATATGTTTCATCTTCTAAAGATAGTGATAATCCATGTGTCACAACCCTAAAAAATCACAGTGGAAAGGTAACCGGAGGTGTTGACTTCATAGCACACAAGCACAAGTCATAAAGAACAACCTCTATATGAGTCATTTAAAAATACCTCGTTGATTCAATTTAAATACTTATAAGCTTACAACCATTAAAATCCCATGGTTTTATATCAAAGGAAAAATATACATATTAGTACAATTCAACGAGAAGAGTTTATGTAGTGAACTTCAATGCAATGCGACCTCTTTATAGAGACTCTACCATGAACTTCAATGCTAGCCATGCAATATGCTAGTTATGGAACTAATAAATACATGCTAAAAATATCAACATAAAGTTGGTGAGTTCATAGATTTAATTAAAGTATTTACTAGATTCAAAAGTCTTTAGTGACTACTGCTTTACTCAAAGTATCATGAAAAGTGTTTAGAGATTACTGCTTCACTCATAGTATCACAAAAAGTGTTTAGTAATTAGTAACGTTCAAATAAGTAGTGTGCACCACAAGATTTCAAGTGTGCATGACATGTAACACATACAATGCCAAATAAAAGGGTAATTAGATTACGCTAAGCTTATGACACTGAAGCTACGATAGGTGTGTGTAAAATTGCCTTAGTAGGTGTCCAACCCGAGACCACCTAAAGTTCTGACATGGTATATGTTCGGTTGACCAGCCTGTCAGTCATGTAAGAGCCACCAACACCCGGATAGAGATGTCAATCCTAATAGATTTATTTATAACACTCATGCTTATACAAGTAATTAACGGTTCATGATAGTAGGCATAGTGGGTTAATGGTACTTAGGCCGATCCACAATCATTTAAAAGCTACTTGCGTCCAAAAGTAAAAAACAATGTATCTTACCCCGAGATTTGCAAAACAGTTGTAAAACAAGTTTAAGCAGGGCTATAAACTCACAAAGTCTTGAAAAGTAATCGCATTGTTATAAAATAAACGTGCATGTAAATGAGTTTGTAAACGAGCATGTATTCTCCCCCCAAAACAGTATAAAAATTAAAATAGGGGCCATGAAACTCACATCAAAAATTAATGTACTCGGGATAATATAAAGTAGTGCAACGAACAAGTAATCCTAACCGCGACCTAGATAAATAAGTCGTTTTAAGAATATGCAATATGTACTAAATGCATATGAGTTTAACAATGTTATATCACCCTTATATACTCATAGTAAGTTTTTTTATAAAGTTATACAAGTTAATAAATAAGAAAGCCAATTATAACACTTTCACTATTTTTAAATTCCAAAACTAGTTTTTATAAGTTTTTAACCTAACTTTAAATGAGCGTATCTACTTCGTTTCTAGCTCATTTATACCTATTAAACTCTCTAAACGTAGGTGAACTTATCTACTTTCAATATTCCAAGTCCTCGATTTGATAAAAACATGTTTTAAGTGTTGGTTTATACAAGACAAGATTCAGACTCGTTGTTAGGTTTTTTACAGAAAGTTCTCCAACTTCAACAAACCATAAGTCACTCATTTTCTTATGAAATCACTTGGTTCAAAAGCCTAGGTCGAGTTCAGATCTTAACCCATTTGTACAGTAAATTCATTTTATACACGAGACTCAAAACTGTATATTTCCAGCAAGTATTACCCTACTTCTAAAGGCCATATCTCCTTTGTTACTCATCCTTATGACTCGATTCAACTTGCTACATTTAAGTAAAGATGTCCTATACCAAAGTCTTAACTGGACCAAGAATCTTATTGAATGATTTGTATTTCACACAAACTAAGAACTAGAGAGAGAAAACTAGAGAGAGAGAGATGGAAAGGAGAAACACATAGAAAACACACACACGTATGTGTGTAAAATGATTCAACCAACACCCTCTTCATGTCTGGAGAGGGTTAATATACTTACATAACATGGGCCGGGCCATGCTTTCCTTGGACTTTCTATAAACCGACCCTGTTAGGTTACTAGTTAATACATGCATGGACTACGAGCTAATTAAGTAAATTACGTAGAGTGACCGATCCTTTTCTGGATTTCTAACAATCTCCCCCTAAGGGAGGTCACTCTAAATTAAAAGAAACTTAAGTTTAGCATACTACGTATGTCTTCGATCTTGGTCGTAGTGTCGTTTCTTTAATCTTTATCTTGTGATATGTTGTTGGGATTAAAAGCCTTCTTGAAGTTACTGCTGCTAAGTTAATGCTGCTGGTGTATAAGTTACTACTGCTGGTGATAAGTTAATGCTGCTAGTACAAAAGTTACAATTGCTCAAAGATTAAGACCGCTAAAAGAGTTTCTACTGTCAGAGAAAGGATAAAGACAGAAAAAAGGATAAAGATTGATTGGAGATCAAGATTACTTACGTGATAAGTATGAGTTAATTATAGAATAGATCATGGAGAATATTCTAAGTTTTAAGAATATATTGTTAATCAACTAGGACTCATTGGTGTATAAAAGGAGGTCCTAGGGCATTAAGTTGTATATCAGTTAATATATATTGTCATCTAAAATTCATAGCTTTAAGGTTTTGTAACCCTAATACTAGGAGAGTATTCGTATTATTTGTAATAATAATATTGGAGCTTTTATTGTTGAATTATATTGTTTTGTGTTACTGTTTCATTAAAGGGTTCTTCTTATTGATTAAAGATTAGATTCCGCATAATCTTTAATACACTTAACAAAGTTTCTACTATAGTTGTGTTGGATTTATCTTACATAACTAAACCTTAACAAGCATAAGGATTTAAAGATCTATTGAAGTGGGATCAACATATGTGTAGTGATCTTTTGACTTTAGGCTTGAGCTCGTTCCTTTAGCTTGACTTGTATGTGATCTTTGAGCTTCTTGAGATTATCAGCCATGCATCATCTATTTTCATCATCTTGTAATCTTTTGCCTTCTTGTGATCTTGTGACCTTCGGACCGGCATGCTCATACCTTTCTTTATCTTGAAAGCTTGTATAATCATCTTTCTTGAAATTCTTTAACTTTAACACTTCATCATTTCATGGAAGACTTGCAGTATCAGAGTAGTGGAAGTCTTATGAAACATGTATTTGAGCTTTCATAATGTCTTTACATATGTAGGTCGGGTATGAGCATGTGGCTATGAATCGACTAAGCTAGTACGGAATACGTCATCATTGGGATACCCTACAGGTTTAGGTTAGTGATAAACAATATATATGGATGAAAGAGTCTTTGTTCACTTTCGTTGAATACGGTTGCAATAACCATTGTTCCCTATTTATCAGTATAAATACTGCCTGTGATCAGGTAGAATTCAAAAGAATATCCTTGACAGGGTTTTGCAGCTGCACTAGCGGTTCTTATTACCGGAGCATCTCAAAGTAGACAACACGATATGAGTGAACCAGTGAGTTACTATCTCACCGATTGAATCAAAAATTGATTTGAAAATCAATCGATGGGTCACTTGCTAAAGTGGTTTTGGAACACATCGAGAGTTTTATGCATTTCAAAATTCATCAACTGTCAATTCATAGTCTGAACCGAATCGATATCTAGTGTCACAAGTTTGATCCATATAGGATCTCACAAGGCACTTACTACATAGCTTGTTTGATTTTGGCTCTAGAAGGATTTCCATCGTCACTGTGAATACTTAAGTATCACTCTGATGTTCTGGCAATATCACAAGGATAATGCGTAGGACTCTTAGGATATTTCTTGTTTTCACGATGTATGAAAAACAAGAATATTTTGGATTAGTATTCTAGTGAGATTTATGGATGATCTCTTATTAGCTCTAGACTCAATAATACACTTTGGTTTTAGTAATCGGAGGCTGAAGCAGACTGCCACCTTTTCAATATCGACTAACTTAGAGTGAGAAAGTCAATAGAAATGCGTTTATCTCTGTAAGAAATGAAACAAGAGTCTTTTGAGAGACTTTGAGTGGCTAGGGAGGGTTATGCATTGCATAACTGGGTCCATGATGTCTATCTTCAATACCAAACAACAGCTTAGTGTTTCTGATAGCATATGTATTGACCCGGTTTCTGCCTAAGTGTATGGAGGGCTTCTTTCTTTACACCCTTTATCCTTACATTTCTTTTTCATTCTTCAACCCCTTCAATGCTTACCAAGACTTCATCACTAACACCTTGCTGGGCTTGTTCTAGTGCTAGCTCTGCCTTAGTCGGCATTATTCCCTTTCTTACTTTACTTCTTTTTACATGTCATACCTAAGGACTTTCTAATCTAACTGTTGGGTTGTCCCTAGGTAGATCTCTCCGATTCCGGCTAGATCATGGAACGAATACCTATCCTTAACCACCTTATAACTTCGATAAATGTAAGTACATGGTCGGTCTTTGGGTATTGTTCTCATTGCCTTAAAACCATTTGGAAAACTCAATCAAGGTACTTGTAATATATATGAAAACCTTTGTACCTTGATAGTTTTACTTTTCAAAAATGCACCCCCTCAACACATGCATCGATAACCAAAATTGTTTAGCATGGTGAGGGAGGAGATCGCACTTGAGTCTTTACTGATCACATTATACAAGTTACATATTTTAATCACATTTTATCCCCTTATCAAAAATGTCAAATCTCTTGATATATTAGATATCAATTGATTCAAATATGTTTGAAAACTGTTTGGGGAGAAAAATGTTTTGATTATTAGCAAGCTTATTATGAACATTTCAATGCTCCCCCTCAATTAATGAGGATATGATTTAGTGTTGAGTACATAATTTTGAAAGATTTTGAATTTATTGAAAAATTATACTCGAACACTATATATTTATGAAGTTGCACTACATGTATACAAGATGATTTATGAGACATAACCTGAAACTTACAAAACCAAGAGCGATCGAAATTGTCAATCTGTCTGAAGAAGCAATTTATGGTCAGTCTCATCATTCTTCTCTTAGAAGCTTTCTTAGCTTCTCCCCTAACTCGCAATCCTTTCTTGAGTAGATTTGAAGCATTTTCTAGGATAGGGATGATATAACTTGTAACACCAAAGTCAACTAAGTCCTGGATGTAAACACTTAAACCTTCTAAATAGCCAAAACGATAACACCTAAGTCAAATAAGTTCCAAATGTACACATTTCTTCCTGCCGGATACTGACTAACTAAAGGAACCATCATACTTATCAAACATATGTGTACCTCTTTTATCAACTAATTCTACTCCTTCGAAAATAAGCTTAGTGATTAACTGATCGGGGAAACATTAATTGAATCGGAAACGTATCTTTAACTTCAAGGCTTTTAAAAACTATGAAATTATTTCCAAACATTCCTAAGTCTTTTAGCACACTATAAGGAGTCGGCAATATTGGTCGTATGTAGTTTAAAGCCTGAATTCACTAATTCACTAAGTCTCAAATTGCAAATAAGTCCCTAAAGTTTGAAACAAATGACATCTAAAGCCCTTGTAGTTAAAATACATTAAATCCCCTTTAAATTGTGATATGTCATTATCAAAAACTTTATCCGTTTATTCCGTGACTTATTTTGAAAGACCGTTTTAAAAGATTATTTGATGGCACTTTCTCCCCCTCAAATAATGACCCATTTTCTATTTAAAGAGTTGTAGTCATTGTTTGAGTGGTCAAATGCCTTTGAAAATCATTTTTTGATGAAACTTTGAGATGGTTAAGTTCTTTTAAAATCA